>MU224286.1:1395228-1430234 GCA_018584345.1 Thuja plicata | reverse complement strand
CTGCTATTGCTCTATAATCTGTTATTTTGTGCATTCTCACCATATTGTTGTAAGGAGGTTCCTCTCATCTGGTATCAGAGCACTTTCTTGGGCTCGCTGGGTGGAAATTACATCAAATTTTTTCTGTCGTGGCCTTCAGGTTCCTTTCGATTCCAGTATTTCTTGTTATTGCAAAAACTCTTTTTAGTTATTCCGTATTTGAGTGATTTTTTCCAGAGTCAATAGTGTCAAAAAAAAATAAAAATAGAATAATAAAAGAAAAAAAATAACCCATAACCCACAGGTCCCAGGATCGAAACCTGGCTCTGATACCAGATGAGAGGAACCTCCTTACAACAATATGGTGAGAATGCACAAAATAACAGATTATAGAGCAATAGCAGAACTCAGAATGAATCTATTGATCGCGGGCCACTTCGAGGGGGTAACCTCCTTTGAGCAAGCTCAATACAATAAATTCGTCGGTACCCAGCAAAGGCCTCAACCTACTCTTATATACTAAGTACGATCTAGAAAAGTAATAATACCTATGCATGTGGGATAATAAAATATACTCACGGGACGACTTACAAAGCATATGCGTCCAACAACACTACACTAACAAAATAAACAGAAGGAACACACAGGTTCCTAACATCTTTGTTCTTTTAAAGAGCATCCTTGTGACCTTTCGTTTTCCAACTGCCTGTCTCTTCATTTCCTTTCTTTTTGTCCCTTTTTAATTCCCCTTCTTAAAATTAAAATGACTTTATTAATTTTCATTAAGCTCCAAATAAGTCATTTTAATTTCGAATGTTTCTAAGAAAGCGACATTACAGTCCTCCCTCCTTAGAGATTGCTTGTCCCCAAGCAATCATGAATTTGCATACCAATACCAGGATCCCATATAAATCTGCAAGCAGCTCTATGGCACATTTTGGAACAACTGAAATCAAAACTTGTCACACTATGAAATGAAATGTTCAGATGCAACTCTTCTCAATAAGATCCCTGGATCCCAAGGCAATCTCAAAAACATTGCTTCACCAATCCGCTGCACCACTCTGAAAATAGCAACACTATGCCTCAAGCTGTGAGGCAACTCATCATGATCCATAAGAAACAAAGCACCCATCCTATCAACACCTGAATTCCAAACCAATCTATCCATCCAACAATGGGAATAGAAATAGATGTCTATCATTATACCATCTTCTTGTAACATCCATCTGAATAAGTAGTCCCAAAAATTTTGAATGACAACTTCCATATGCACGTACATTAACTCATTAGGCCACCAAATGTTGTTGTAACCCAGATCAACAATAAGAATGATACCGATGTTGTCTCTATACCTCTGTACTAGAAAGATAATCATCTCATATGGACTATCCCTCAAAAATGGAAAGGAAAGGTCCTTTTATAGTCCACAATACCAGCCATATGTTTTTGGGTCTACATATGGTGACAATAATATGGGACTACCTCGTACTCCTTGCGGGAGGCACCTAACTATGCTACAAACAAGGCGTACATACCCTACCGACCAGTGGGATTTGAACTTGTGATCTCTTTTTCAAGAGTATAAATTCTCCACCACTAGGCCTGTTAAGTTTTAGGATAGCTGCAAATGTAATAGCACTCTATGTTGTATGTGTTTTCCAAATGCAACAATCTCTCTTTCATTTATATTGGAAATGAGGCTAGGAGAGACATGTCCCTTCATGGGACATGCCTATTCATTATAATTTATAAGAAAGGACATGCCTCTTCCCATTAATTATAATTTAATCAATCTCATAATGTTTCGTCAATGAATTATTAATTAAGAATAATATAATAATTTCATATTGACTATTAAATTTTATATGATTAATAATAATATAACATATATATTATATTATTATTAATCAACATATATTATATGTATTCTAATGATCATACGACTGAAGCTACAAACATGAACACTCCCTCTTATCTAGGGAGGATGATCAAACAAAATATGTAGTGTCTCCTGTGTCAACAATTATGATCCTCACCATAGCTATACAAAACATCAATACTCCCTCTTAGCTAGGGAGGATAAAATCAATCCAATGTCAACACTTATATGACACTTGACAACATCAATCATATGATGTAAGTAATAAAAGCATCATCCTCATGATGTAATCAATAGAAACATAGTCTCAAGATGTGGATTGCCTCCATTGGCGATTCTATCCACAAATTCACAAGCTTTAGAGTGGATTGCCTCCATTGACGATTCTATCCACAAGCTCATGAGCTTTAGAGTGGATTACCTCCATCGGCGATTCTATCCACAAACTCACGGGCTTTAATGTGGATTGCCTCAATCGGCGATTCTATCCACAAGCTCTCGTGTGGATTGCCTCCATCGGCGATTCTAACCACAAACTCATGAGCTTTAATGCGGATTGCCTCAATCGGCAATTCTATCCACAAGTTCTATCTATTCTGATTTGTTTCAGCCATAACAAGATGTCTATCACAATAGAAGGTCAAGTTATTGTAAGATCGTCACCTTTCAATAATCATTTGGAAGTCGTCACTTCCTCATGATGTACACAGGGGGCAGGCCCATTAAAAATATGGAGTCACACACATGACATCCATCATGCCTCAGCGCAGAGGGTTAAAATATTTTTCAAGTCACTAAGACTACAACTTGCAAAATGTGTATTTTAGGCAGCAGTGTGTGAGATTATTCTCTCCTTTCAGCAATAGGGGAGGTTCCCTTCTTACCGCTAGTGGCTTCAAGTAGAACTGAACTGTAACACATACAGTTCCCCTTTTAACAGTAATACCGGTGGCTCAGAGATTGACTTAAGAACAATCAACTGAGACAGCAGTGAATTTATCTAAATATGAAATGATACAAGAGCTCAAAGTCTCTTGTCCTCACTTCAAATAAGTACTCTATGTATCTAAGTTCCAATACTGAAGCCCAAAGTCTTCAGTCCTTGGAATATTGCAGCCACTACTTTCTATAGTAATCCTGATCCCCTGAAGCTCAAAGTCTTCAGACAACTCGAATTAAAACGCTCAAATGATATATGCAAGATAACTATTAATTTGAGAAAGGATTAACCAATGTGACATAAGAACACACTCGTTGATTTTCAAAACCAACAACACAAAGTTTGCTAATTCTTGTTCCTTTATTCAAACTCTCAACTTTGCACAATGAAACTCAAAGTTTTCATAATACAATAGAATTGCCCCCCTTCCTTATATAGGAAAAGAGAAGAGGGAAAAGTGGAGAAGAAAGGGGAAAACCTAAACCACTTTTGACTTATTGAATGCTTATCTAAACAAACTAACTTTGACTTATTCAATGCTGCAGGACCTAATGTACCTCTAGCATGATTACATGAGAATGCTTTTACATATTTCCGTGCAATCTATCAAAGATTCTAGATTTATACAAAACTAAGTGTCCTAACAACACTTTTAAAGAAAATTGATACACGTCTCAAACTGGCAAAGAGACTTGTACACGATAGCTGGGTCTGGTGCACCTGTGTGTCGAGCAATGTTCACAGTCTTACGTGCACAACTTGCTTCTTTCGAAATCTCACCATTGTACCCACCCAGATTTTTCTGAAGTTGATTCAACGCCATCTTGAAGCTTGCCAATTTATCCATAGAGCTGCAACTGAAGGTATTAGTCTCTAGTTCCTGATGAACCATTTGTACAAATCCTGATAGGACTTGCTCTTCTAGAATCAGCTCCCCATTTTCTGAAATCAACTTACATGCCAGTTCTTCAAAGGCCTTGACAATAACCTCCTTGTGCTTGGCGCATTCTTGTAAAGCCCCATGTACTTCTGTGATTAGATTCTTTAGAACTTGTTCTTTGTTTATCATCTGATCGAGGAATTCGAAGTACATTTCCTTCGAAGGGACTATTTCATAAGTACATAAGACATCCAGATCAGCCTCTGCCATTCTTTTCCAAATATCTAAGTCTTCACTTAGAGTTTTCAATTGCTGATCAAAGAATTCAACTAACTCATGTAGCCTATTTGTAGTCTTCTGATAGTTCCTGAGTATACGGTACACATCTCTAATAACTGACATTCCTTGGTTTTCCAACTGGCTGCCCCTGTCATTCACCACTTTGACCTTCTTCTCTAGTTGTTCAACATGCTGTCGTGTGTCTTCTGAACACAAGTTCGCTTGTTGAGAAGAAGAAAGCTTCTCGAGAGCATCACGAAGACGATTGTTTTCTTCCTTCAGCAAGTGTTTCTTCTGCCAAAGCTCGTTAGTCCTCTTAGTATACTGATCCAGCGCATCATGAGCATCCCTTTGACAACTCACAAATGATTGCTTTCCAAGCTCCACCCTTGTGAGCTTATAATCCGTGATCTCAGGTTCATCTGCTGTTTTGCTTAAGAATGGTTCTGCTATTTCAGCATACTTAACCTTCTGGTCATCAATAATGACTTTCGAGAGCACTTTAGGTTTCTTACTTTTCACGACTCGGGTTTTTCTCTTAGGGGCAATATTGAATTCCTCTAGAGGCACCTACAACTTTTTTCTTTTCTGTGTAACAATACCTAACCAAGGAGGTAAGACAAAGGATGATGCTGCACCATCAACTATAACCATGGTAGTTACCGACTCTCCCTGTGAAGAAACATCTGTGGCAGATGCTTTTTAGTCTCCTTTACCCTCTTTCTCTATTTGAAATGCCAGATCATTGTTTGCCATAAGTTTATCTAGTTGAGGCAAATCTTCAGGAAGCTCATCAAAAACATGTGACAAGTCTTCCTTCTGCTCAGGAGTAGCAGAGGATATAGGTGTAGCCGACACGATAGCAGTTGAGTGGAGTGGAGGCAAGTGTACCGTGAATGAATCCACATTTATATCCAATGGGGACATTGGAGGTTCATCCAATTCTCGGGCTGATTCATGCATACCCAGTATCTCATCCGCTTCTTGGACTTGTGATACCTCAGGAGTGCCAGAAGTTTGCAATTCTTCCTCACTGTCTGAGAGATTAATCATCTCCGGACCGTTTGCTCTAGATGATGCATCTGGTGTAGGAGCTTTAACCATGAGCTTTCCTCCTTTGATGGCGAGCTTTGGAATAGCCTTTACCTCTGACGCATAAGACTCCCCTTTTCCTTTGCCTCTGATTTCTGACTTCATGCCTACAGGACCAGCTGGATTGCAGTCCCGTCCAGGCTTGATCTTGTTACTTTTTATGCCCCTCTTCTTTAACTAGATATTCGTGTTTGCAAGAATGTTCTGGAACTTATCCCATATGGATACATTCTCCTTTACTTACCAGCATGGAGGTAAGACAGGAAGATTCTTGACACGATGCTTTTTATACTCTGGATCCAAGATATCATTATCATCTATGACTCCTGGAATCTCAGCAAGACGGAAATCTATTATTTGTTTAACAGTAAGCCGACAATAATCCATCTTGGTGATGTTTGCCTCAGTACGAAGATCAATCCAAACATCCTCTAGGCGATGTACATGACTGAACTGCCTTCGGATTTTGCCATTCACGCCTCTCTAGTCAAAAGAACTTCTGGCCATGAACTTCTTTAAGTTAATTTCCTGAAGTTCGAACTCCATATTTTTGGCCTTCGAAACTGTGTCAAGTGAATACCCGCCAATCCTCAGAGGATTGCGTGAAGAAATATTGACTCCCGGTCTGTGCAAAGAATTTTGATAAGCTTGTACAGCCATAAGCTGCCTAGCCAACTCCATGAGAACGATTTTATTTGTCGGATATCTCGGCAAAGTATATGGTTCACCCCTGAAATACCCCACCCTGAGGTAGGTGAAATTTGGAAACTGAAGAAAAAGGCAGCCATATTCGCTAACCTTGCTCCATGCCTCGTCAGAGACTCGTCTGTTTGGGAGTTCCTTATCAAACAAGCATTGGTAGTGCCCAAAGAATGCATCTTGTACCCTCCTGAAATGGATGCGACTGACTCTTAGAGGCAACTGTTCATAATAGATCCACACGGGTACTTGCATCCTGTCTCCTTTAGTAGACAGCCCCGAGAAGGAACCCAAGGCAGCAACAATGTAGACGTGATATGAACTCATGTAAAAAGCACTTGTATTGAGCACTTGCACTAATTGCTCGCAAATATAATCACTTATGAATTCACCCCAGAACAATCTCTGTCTTGACTTCAGAATCAAAGAGAGATATTTATACATCCACGACTCAAAAATATTGGACTCCTTGAGACCTCTTACTCTGCTCAATAAAGTTATGAGGTCATGGACCTCTTCCTTGAAATCAAATCTGTGCACTCCCTTTGGGCATCTCACCAAATTGGGCCTTTTGGTAATCAACCAATGTTCGTTGATATACTTCACACAAGCTATCTTTCCATTCTCCCAACTTTTGAGAGCTTTATCAATTGTGATGTCCGATATGACCGGAGTTGGGGGAACCTTAAAAGCCCGATCAATGGTGTTTGGTTCCAAGCTGATGACCACTTTCCCATCTTGGTCTTTGATTGTTCGGGAGGTAGGATCAAAGTGTTTGGCACAAGTTATTATGAACTCCGGTTCAAGTGTGGCCACTGGAAAAGTGGAGACATGGTGTATATAGCTCTCGCGGATACTAATCATTTCATCTTTAGTGGATGTATCCACTCTTTTCAGGAACTCTTCTATGTTCAGATGCCCGATCTTTGTATCTCGGATCTCCTCCACATAAGACGTCATCTGAGAGGGTATAGTGGAGTTTTGGTACTTGTCATACTGGTATTTCATCTTCTTCTTTTCTTTGTCTTTAGGAGATGCAAATCTTCCTTCTGACATGACAAGGTTTGCAGCTGCAGTAACTGTAACATAAAAATTCCAGAAGACAACCATTTTGTCATTAAGAAGAGAAAGATCCATTATCAAATGTATATCAAGAAAAGAGGGCAGCCTCTTAAGAAGATGAAAAAGAGGGTATATATGGAGTTTTTTTGCTTTTTTAATGCATATGCGTATGCTGGGTTATGAGACGAGAATGAAGAAAATATCTTCAATTTGTAGCATGGTGGGTCCTTTAAGCATGACTACATATGAGATGGATAGGTGAGCTTTTTTAACACGATTGCATATGAGGTAGTTCACATTTTCCTTTATCAAATGGGAGTATGAAAAAGGTGGGTTTTTCTGGAGCGATTGCATGTGGGACAACACTTTGCATCTTTTAATGCATTTGGGGAAAAACATTATCAAGAACGGGGTTTTTAATCCCAACTGCATATGAGAATAAATTGCATTCTCATATGCAACTTGGAGAAAATGAGAGAAGAAGAAGAAAAGAGATAACATATATACAAACAAAAAAGAAAATGCAAAAGAAAAATAAGAAAGTATACCTTCTCTTCAAATGCAGAAGGGGAAGAACTACAAACTCTTTCCTCTCAAGCAAAACTCACAAAATTCTGGAAATGATATATGAATTTCGAATTCAGCCTATGAGGGGAAGAGAAGAAATATATAGACAATTATTCTTGACAAATTCCTCATGAAAAATGAATGCAACTTCACGTGTCACAAAAAGAAATGCCAAATGTCCATAATGCATTCAAGATTTGCATAAAATCAACATGCAAAGAAGAAGAAATCTTCAACAAAACGTGCCCTAAACAATAGCCACTTACATTTCGAAATTGAAATGAGAAGGAAAACGGTTTGAAAGACTTACCAAATCTGCCCAAAACAAGGAGTAAAAAGCGCAGAGATTTGTGGAGAAGAAACACTTGCCAAAGACCAATTCTTCTTGTTATGCCCTAGGCGAGTTTTTCAAGCAAAAATGCAGCTCTTTTGTGGAAAAGAAGCTCACGTTTTTATGCAAATGTCGGTTTAAAAACCCGTCATGGCCTTCTTAAAGAAAAATGCTGGACTTTGATGGAGAAATATGCATAAAATTTGACTGGAATTCATCACCATATGCTCACGCGTTTTGGAATGATGAATACATGTCTTTTTGGTTTGCAAAGAAAAGATGTATTTAGGTTTAAAAACGACGCCATGTATCTTGCATATAAGCCGCGTGAGCATATGAAAGCCTTTCACTTATTTCGATGTGTTTTTAAATGCATGTCATGCTAATGCATAACGATGCCATACAACTCTAACAAAACCACGAGCTTTTAGGGAAGCAAGACATGTTTTCTTCAACCATATAATGCTAAGACATCAAATCGACATATGCTATGGCACATAAAATTGACGCCATGTATCTTGTAGTGAAACTGCGAGTTTTATGGAGGCTGATTACATGTATTTTAAAACATGCAATCTGCTATAAATTCGACGCCTTTATGTAACTCACAAGCTCAGCTGAGCATGACGGGTTTTGAACAAGCAAAGACACATGTTTCACCAACGAAACTGACACCTTGTAACTTAAACACAACCACGGGTTTTTAAGAGAGTTTTGCATATTCGTTTTTAACATACGCAATGTTATGTATTAAACACTATGAATGACGCCTTCCCAGCAAACACGTTTTAAGTGATTAATAGCATATATTTCAGCATGCCAAATGATATGCATTTGAAGCAAAACATGACGCCCTCCATTAGGAGATAGAGTAAAATACATTTTGAAGTAAATAGCATATGCTTTCCTGAGAAAAATCGCCACTATTAGTTAAATAAAAGATGAAAATAAAACTTATAATAAGCTTTATATGCATTTAGGAATAAAAACCCTACTATTCTTTCAAAATGCATAAACTTATAAATGATTATGATTCCATTTATAAATTTTATCTTTTATATTGTCAAAATAGAAGCTAAAACATTTTAAATAACATATTTAATATGTCGAGGTTATTCAAAAGTTCACTTCTTAGAAAAAGAATATGATCTCTATATACAACTTGGAATTTTAATACCCTGATATGCAGATATGAATGAAAAATCCACTGTTATCAAAATTACCAAGTAAATCTTCACAGAATGGTGCAAAAATTTAAAATGGAGTTTGAAATCCACTTCGTATATTGAATAAATTTTCGGTCCATGTAATTGACAAGAAAAAGTCCATCTTTTAACGATTTTCCAACAATATGCAGTCTATCCAAAAAGGTCCACTGGAGAACACTGAAATGCTTATATACTGAGTTTGACTAACGCAAATGACGCCTAAGAGGACTCAAAACGACCGGGAAAACGAAGACTACAAAACTAAGACAAAAGCAAAGCCAGAAACAAGAAAGCAAAAGCTAGGAAAACAAAGAACGACTCAAAAACTGGATGCTTGTAAGACATAAAACCAAACGAGAATCAAAGGATAAGTGATTCTGTTGAGTAAACCTCTTCCAAAATACCGACCAACTTAGAGAGAAATCCTATCAATCGTTTTGGAATTGCATAGGGTTGTTCAATTTTGTGGATACAAAATTGAGGACAAGAACTGGCTCTTATTGGGGAACATTCCTTGTTTGTTCTTCAAAACAATGAGGAGTGCAAAATCCAGATTCTCCAAGTGGCTTTATCTACTCCATTGGGCTATAGAGTCATGTGACTAAAGAAAAAGACACAAAACTTAAAAACTAACAACAGAAAAGACTTGGACATTATGTACAGTGGTACTTATCTCGCCATTACTCGAAGTAATGCTTCAAATGTTGGGCGCTATAAGGAAGTGCAAATGGAGCGCCATCATGGTATGCCGGGATAAATGTGTTTTCTCCTACAATTTGATGGATGGTAAATGGTCCTCTCAAGAGAGTATCAAACTTCCCATGCATTCCTTTTGGTTCTCGCCTTTTGTCCCAGAGTAGGACACAGTCTCCAACTTTAAACTCCCTCTGCTTGGCTTTCTTATCAAAGAGCACCTTAACCTGCTGCTGATGTGCTGCAAGCCGATCCACCACCTGAGTTCACTGTTCTTTCAAATGACGTAAGAACATTATCTGTTTGTCCAGAGAAGCCTCAAAGGTACTGTCTTCAATGGCCTTAGCCAATCTAAGAGCGGGAAGCTCAATAGTTATGGGAATTTCTGCATTTACTCCATAAAGAAGCCGGAATGGTGACATTCCAATTGCTCTTTTGGGTGTAATCCTTTCTGCCCACAAAGCGTCGAACAAAGCTTTGTGCCAAGAACGTTGATTATCATCCACCAATTTGCGAATAATGTTAACCAAGTTCTTATTGCTCGATTCAGCCTGTCTGTTTCCCTGAGGATAATAATCAGACGAGTGAGCGAGAGTAATACCATGCTCAAAACAAAATTGCGTAAGTTTTGCAGATGAAAAAGTTGCAGCATTGTCTATTACAATCTTGTTTGGCACACCGAAGCGAGAAATTATATTCTCCTTCAAAAATGCACACACCACTGATGATGTTGCATTCTTCGCTGGGATGGCCTCCACCCACTTAGTGAAGTAATTAGTTGTTGTGAGAACATAAGTATGCCCAACACTGGATGTTGGATTAATGGTACCGATGAAATCAAGACCCCATTGCTGGAAAGGCTAGTTGATCACAACTGGCTTCAGAGGTAGAGCCGAGAGTTTCTTCTTTCCAACAAACTGCTGACAACGCTCACACTTGCGTACCCAGCTATATGCATCTTGAAACAAAGTCGGCCAGTAATATCTGACTCGCACAATTTTGTGAGCAGTCACTGGCGCAGAAAAATGTCCACCGCATGCCATGTCATGAAATGATTCTAACAAGCGAATTTGTTGTGCCTTATCCACATCGCAGGAAATTTCTGTCAAGTGATCGCTTGTACAAACCACTATCCCATAAGACAAAATGTGCTACTCGAAGCTTTAAATTTCTTCTTTCCTTGTAAGTGAGATGTGCAAGACATTCACCATATGTAAGAAAATATGCGATATCAGAATACCACTCGTTAGTTGTACTGACAAACAATACTTTAGGCAAAGCCTCAGGAAGTTCTTCTTTGTCTGGTTCATTTTCCGCCATCAGTTGACACAAACCTTTACCGCGAACCAGCTTAGTAGGTCGAATTTCAATGTCATTCTCCTGGATCTTGGCAATCCAATTTCCTCTTTTTGTTCCAAATTCCTGCTGAGCCAGAATTGACTTGACTGTGGTATCTGGAACGAGAACCACAACATGAGAGTTCAGGATATGAAATCTGAAAGATTTTACGAATTTCACTACCGCATAAGCATTCTTTTCCATCAAAGAGTATTTCAACTCATGTGACTTCAGTGGACAACTCATGAATGTGATAGGGGATTCAATATCCTCTTTATTTTTCTGCACAAGAATCGTTGACATAGTATGCTCAGAAGCATAACTATACATAATGAAATCTTTAGTGTAGTCTGGGCAAACTAACACTGGTGCATGTGCAATCACCTCTTTAATCTCTTTGAAAGAAGCTTTTCCCTCTGGACTCCACCGGAAAACTGTCGCCCCTTTCATCATATTAGAAATATGACGAGTCTTCTCCGAAAAGTCAGGAACAAAACGTCTCAAGAAATTCACCTTCCCCAAGAAAGAATGAACTGCAGTCTTACTAGTAGGTAAGGTAAGACTTTGAATTGACTTGACCTGATCTGGATCAATTTTAATACCTTCTTTAGACACAATGTGTCCCAAGAGCTTAGCTTCCGTAACCCCAAAGATAGACTTTTTCGGATTTAGGGAAATCCCGTGCCGTCGACATCTTTCAAGCACTTGCCGAAGATGAATCAAACGATCCGAATGATGCTTGGAAAGGATCGTTAAGTCATCGAGATATACTACGATAAACTTATCCTTGATATCGCGAAAAACCAAGTCCATGGCACGTTGAAAAGTTGCACCAGCATTTATCAACCCGAAAGGCATTCAGTTGTAAGAAAAAGTACCCTCGGGTGTCGTAAACGTTGTTTTATACTGATCCTCTTCTCTTACCTCAATTTGGTTGTAACCAGAAAAACCATCAAGCATAGACAGCATCTGAGATCCAGTTACCGTTTGCAACACGTGATCCATTATTGGTAATGAATAATTGTCCTTTAGGGATGCTTGATTCAAATTGCGAAATTCCACACAAATGCGAATCTCACCATTCTTCTTACGAACTGGAACAATGTTAGCCACACAAGTTGAGTGTTGTATCGGGAAGCTAGTCCTTGCATCAAGCATCTTCTGGATTTCAGACAAGATGGTACCCGAGATTTTGGGATTATACTCTTGCTGCTTCTGCCTGAAAGGAGCAACTCCAGTCTTCAAAGGAATATCATGCTGAACTTTCAATCGGAAGGACTTCAAGTCATCATATGAGTAGGCCAGTACATCAATGTATTCAGACAAGAGAAGAATGAATTGATGTCTCTCTTCTGGCGTACAACATTTGCCAATATTGACAAACTTAGGATCATCTTCCGTATTCAAATTATACCTTTCATATTCCATGACGGAGCTTGATCCAGCTTCTTGCTGATTTTTAACATATCGATCATGCTTATCAAACAACCTTTCTAGAGAAACTAGCCCCTTAGGAATTTTATTCCCTTTTAGCTGAATGACTTCTTCTCCCGTTCCAGGATTCTTTTCGGATGTATCTTCTCGGGGAGAACTACTTCCTTCAAAGAACAATTCATCAAAATTATCTTTTGTCTCCAGAAAGTTGATAATTTGTTGATCATCATTGAACACTTGCCAATGATCTGAATTGTCAGGAACACTAGGACGATAGACTAACGGAATAGTATATCTGTCCTTCTTGAATTCCTCATGAGGTGCTAAACAAGTTGCGGAAATCGCAAGCGAATCAGCTTTGTCATTGATCTCTCTGGGAATCGCAGAAATGTTGAAAGCGTCAAACAACTCTATATAGTCCCATACCAAGTTTCTATAATGCTTGAGCCGTTCATTTTTGGTTTGATACTGATTTCTTACTTGACACACCACGAGTTCAACATCACCTTTGGCATGTAAATTCTTGATCCCTCTATTCTGTGCAGCATCAATACTCAGAAGCAATGCTTTGTATTCAGCAGTATTGTTGGTGTTGTTAAATTGCAGCTTGTAAGAATAAGCAAACTTCTCCCCTTGAGGAGAAAATAAAACAACCCCAGCACCTGATCCAGCTGTTGCACAACTGCCATCAAACTCAAGTATCCATACCTCATTAGAATCAATTTTATCAGGAAAACAAAAGGCAGATGGATCAGTTTTAGTTGAGCTTGAAGGCATGGCTTTTTCAACCATTGTAAAAGAATTTTCCGAATCCTCCGGTGAAGTTGGCACCTCATCCAAAACTTGTTCTTCCTCAGCATCCGCAAATTTATCTTCATCTGTTAAGGATGACGATGCTTCAGACTGATAATCCTCAGCAAATTCCGAGACTTCAGTGCTGTGAAGATAATAGTTTCCCATTCCGGCAGACTCAAAAAGGATTTAAGAGTGAGGATCATCTGATTTACCACTGTACACTTTGTCTCTCTTTGGAAGCAAATTCTGCATAACTCCTTTAACAGGAATTCGTGCTTCAGACATGTCCATGCTTAACTCACCTCCTTCGTCTTTACAGAAATTTTGGCCAAGAAGCATACCATAGGAAGCAGGAACATCAGCAACAAGGAAGATCATTTTAATCTTCTTTTTGGGGAAAGAAGAAAATGCAAACTGAGCATCCTTGATTTGGCCTTTAAGTGGTACTTGTTTATTCTCCATGGAATAACAATTACCAAAAGACTTTGTCAAAGTTAGACCTAGAGCATTAGCAACCTTGGCAGGCATAACATTATTCGATGCTCCAGAATCAATGACACAATTGCTTAATTTGAAACCATTGATGAGTAGGGAAATATAAAAAGGCTCTAGATTTCTTGGAACGGATGAGAATTATTACTAAGTTATTTGGAAGATTCTTTGAGTCTGGGACAACAACAGAAGTCTGCGCGGGTTGAGATTCTTTGACAAAGTTATTAAGCCTCTCCACCTGATCTGGATATGCTTGTAGATATTCTATTTCAGACATTTGGATCTTAGTCTTCTTGGGATGATCTATGATATCAAAATCTTGGAACGAACTTGCCAAGGACGTAGGAGAAATGTCAGTCTGAATTTTCGGATTAGACATACTAGGTTTTGGTACATTAGTAGATACTGATTGAGGAGCAAAACTTACTTGACTATTTTTAGGAAGAATAGGAAGAGGATTTTCTCTTTTGACAATAGCAACGGGCACCTGGGTACCTTGATTCGATTTGTCTTCTTCTTCCTTCTGTCGTGCTATCTTTGTTTGAGACCGCGTCATAACCGCATAAGCTTGAGCGAAGTCTTCCTCTGGATCAGTGTCATCATAATGCACAAACCTGATGCTAGAGTCGCCAACTGGTTCTTGATCTTCATCATAAGGAACAACATTCTCCGTTTGATAATCATCCGACGATACAACAGCTTGATCATTTTCATAATACCCCATGGCTTACCTGCCTGGCAGAGCTTCAAGAGCAAGCCTCTCCGGAGGAAGGGGAAGCTTTTCTTGATTCTTTGCTGCGTAATTATGACCAACATTAGGAAATGTTCTTCATGGGATGTCCTTTTATGGGGCAGCAAATGAACCTTGCGAGATATGCTTTTTAAGTGCCAACACTTCATTTGCTAGTTTCTGAACCATTGGATCTGTACCACTTGAAGTAGATGCATCGCTGTAGGAATTTCCATTGGAAAAATTCCCTCTTGTCTTGTCTTTTCGAATTTTTCCAGCCATGATAAGATCATCTTCAATCTCTGTTGCCAGAGTTTGAGCATTAGCCAGACTTATGGGAACCGCCCGTCTCAATAGAAAACAAACCTCAGGTAACTGCGTGTTGACTAAGAAAAATTTTAAATTCTCAGGAGTAGGCTATGAAGCAGCAGGAATTCGATTAGCCAATTTGTTGAACTTAGCAATGAATTCACACATTCCCTCATGCGCTTCTTTCTTCATTTGAGTCAGCTGAGCAAGCAAAGCATGCTCATCTTCTGCAGGTTTGAAACGTTCTTCAAACTTGGTCTGAAGCGAGTCCCAACTTGTAATAGAACTGGTAGCAAGATTAAAGAACCAATTAGAAGCAATTCCCTGCAAGGTTTCTACAAAAAGTCTTACCGACACGTCCTTGTGCTCTACTCCGAGAATACCACATGCAATATAGAAAGCTTTAATATGCTTATTTGGGTGTTGCTTTCCATCTCCATAAAAATTGGGAAAGTTTTTACGAGATCCTGGAGGGAGAGTGTGTACTAGTGGAGTAAAGTCGAGAGGACCGAAAGTTGTTCCCCATGGGCCAGTAGCCATTGTAGGAAAGAGTGGGATAGATGCAACTAATGGTTTGAAGAAGAAAGGAGTTTCTTCACTAGGAACGAAACTCTTCTTCTTTGATGGTGGGTAACTGGTAGTCCGGGTGAGTGGTGATGTAGGAGCTAGAAGAGCAAGCCTAGCCTGTTGAGCCCAACTCGGTACAACTGTTGACAATTCACCCTTCCTCTGTCGATAGTACTGCTTGATTCCTTCCAGTTTGAAACACTTGGACCAACTCAGAAGTAATCACTTGTAAAGTATTTTGGATGGAACTTTGCTTATTTCTCTCCTGTAGAATAAATGATTAATCCTTTTCTCTTTTTTCAGAAAAAGATTGCAAAGTGAAATTGGTAACAAAAACTTGTAAGAACATCAACAATAAAAGATAAAGAAGCAAAGTGTCCGTTAAAGGCACAAAGTCCTCCGTTTCTTCTCTGGGACGAGAAACTCAAATAGAAGCTCAAAGTCTTCTTAAGTGAACTTCTTATCAACCTTGTAATCAAAATAGATAATGTTTGAATCCCCAATAGAGTCGCCAAAAACTGTTGGCTAAATATTTTGCAAGTCACTAAGACTACAACTTGCAAAATGTGTATTTTAGGCAGCAGTGTGTGAGATTACTCTCTCCTCTCAGCAATAGGGGAGGCTCTCTTCTTACCGCAGGTGGCTTCTGTTGGCTAAATATTTTGCAAGTCACTAAGACTACAATTTGCAATATGTGTATTTTAAGCAGCAGTGTGTGAGATTACTCTCTCCTCTCAGCAATAGGGGAGACTCCCTTCTTACTGAAGGTGGCTTTAAGTAGAACTGAACTGTAACACATACAGTTCCCCTTGCAATAGTAATACCGGTGGCTCAAAGATTGACTTAAGAACAATCAACTGAGACAGCAGTGAATTTATCTAAAGATGAAATGATACAAGAGCTCAAAGTATCTTGTCCTTACTTCAAATAAGTACTCTATGTATCTAATTCCCAATACTGAAGCCCAAAGTCTTCAGTCCTTGGAATATTGTAGCCACTACTTTCTATAGTAACCCTTATCCCCTGAAGCTCAAAGTCTTCAGACAACTCGAATTAAAATGCTCAACTGATATATGCAAGATAACTATTGATTTGAGAAAGGATTAACCAATGCGACATAAGAACACACATTAATTTTCAAAACCAACAACACAAAGTTTGCCAATTCTTGTTCCTTTATTCAAATGCTCAACTTTGCACATTGAAGCTCAAAGTTTTCAAAATACAAGAGAATTGCCTATAGTTTTCTTGCACAACCAAAAGAGGAGAGAGGAAAGTGGAGAAGAAAGGGGAAACTCTTAACCACTTTGACTTATTCAATGCTTATCTCTTACTAACTTTGACTTATTCAATGCTGTAGGACCTAATGTCCTTGCAACATGATTACATGAGACTACTTTGCACGTGATACTATCACATGCAATTACATCTTTTTCTTACACTATGTAATTTGTCAATTATAAATTACAAAATGCATAATGAAATACTCGAAGTGTCTGACAAGACATGACATCTATTTGCATCATCCTCTGTCGGTCTTCATGCTGCTACAGGATGCTCGATGACTGATGTGTTCTAGTTTGGTGAAAACATCTTGAACCGGAATATGAAACTGCATCTTTGATTGCTCTACATCATAGTGGTGATCACTGAGGCATCTTTGTGTCTTCCCATTTCAGTTTTGAAAGCATTCTATGCCTGCAATCATTTCATCACTCGCCCCTTTCTTTGTATGGCTCCATCGTATGGTTGTTCTTGCTTCATATGCTTCTGCAACCTCGGAATTTGTAATCAAGATTTTGAAACTTAATCACAAGTTGGGAAGAGCTCCACACGCCGTATTTTGGGGAAGATTTCTTTTCTTTACAAGCGTAAGGGAAGTACTTTGCTTCTTACAACATGAACCTTCAATTGTTTGAGGTCATAAAAGGACACAAAAAGGTGGGCTTTTTAACGGTTTTGCATATGGGGAAAACTGGACTTCTTCTTTGATATGTAAGTATGAACATTACGAAAGAGGTGGGTTTTCCAATCCATAACGCATATTGGGAAGAACCTAGTATTTTGGAGGCATTGTATTTATGCGGACATCAAGCTTTGAGTTTGATACATTGAATACATTGATGCATGAGCAAATGTTCAATATGCAAGGTGGGGTTTTTGGAATCATTTGCAGCTCATGAACGGACACGCTATGTGCATGGTGGGCTTTTTGGAAGCAAATGTATATGAAGATGAAAGTGAAAAGTGGGCTTTTGGCTACTTTTCATATTGGAAGTCTCACACTTGTCTTTTCATCATTGAGAATATGAAAAGGTGGGCTTTTTGTTGCATCTTGCATATGGGGCAGCACTTGGTCTTCTCTCTTTTTTTTTTTGGAAAATCACCATCAAGAACGGGGTTTTTAATTCCGACTGCATGAGGATAAATGACATCCTCATATGCAACTTAGAAGAAAATGGAATGTAATGACCCTAACCGGCCATTTTCCAAAATTTCCCAAATATATCTCATGCAGATTTAAACAATTACATTTATGCAATAAACTATGGAATTCAATAGTAATTAACCAGCATTTCATATTCCATTAAAACCCTCAGCAACATCGTTGCATTATAAAATAACAATGGATTTCTCACAATCCAAATCTGAACTCAACATGCAACAGAATAACAATTAATAGAAAAGAACCTGTGAATGCAATGGCAAACTCTGCAGTGAATCCGCACCGGAGACGAACTGGGGCTACGTCCAATCCTCCTCTGAGCCAAAAGGGTTTCCGTCGTGAAGGCTGAATTCGAAAGCTGAAGCTTCCTGATATCTCCAAGAGATAAAATATCATATCATAAACTAAGCATATCCAAATGAACCTTCAATCCCTTCTTTTAAAGCACTGGCTGTGACTCTTCAATTTTCCCTCTCTTGTCTATTCCTATTCTCACTTAAAGTCACTTTTTAAATAAATATAACCCTTGGTTATAAAGTGACAAAATAAAATAAAGTGAGGAATCTTCTGGCATTAAAACGGATGACCAAACGAACTCAGATGGAGATGTGTGATAGCTTGCCAGAAAGCTCTCGGCGAGACGCTCCGAGCCCACTACTGAAATGCCAGGAACACTGAGTTCTTCCTACTTACTATAAATAGTAAGCACCCTGGAAACCCTGTGGAAACTGATCCGATTGGCCTGAAACTGAAAACACCTAGGCCAAACACCCCTTTGATCCTCTGCCAAACCTCAGTTAGCCCACTGGACCATGATGAAAAGGCTAACTATAAGGCACGAGATAATGTGCCCAAAAAGGGGACATTACATGGAAGAAGAGGACGGTAATGAAAAGAAAAGAACATGAAATGAAAATGCATATGCAACAAAGAAAAAGAAAGGAAAGAACCATATCTTTTCCTTTGAACGCAAAAGGGAAAATCAACAATCTTCTCAAGCTATAAGATTTTGGAAATGAAAGAAGAATTTTGAATTTAGCTTGAGAAGAGGAATATAGAGATATATAGGCAACTAATTTGAACAATTCCTTATGCAAATTAAATGCAGATTTTATGAGTCATGGTTTGGGGAATGACAAATGCCAATCATGCATCAAAAATATGCATAAAAACAGCAAGAAAAGGAGAGAAAGATTCAAAAACGTGCCCTATCATCAAGGCATTCTTTTCTCTTTTGAATAAATCAATCAAGAATGAATTTCGAATTTGAAGGCTAAGGCAAAAATGTTTTTGAAAACCAAGTGAAAACTCACCTTAACTGCAGTGATTTACGACATGCATTGAATTGAGAAGAAAGAGTCAAAGTTTTTGATGACACCACAGCAAGTAGCTCCAGCTGAAACCGGACAGATTTGTGAATGCAAACTGTTAAAAAGACTCCACCATGCTCTTACTGGGAAGTTAACGCAGGCTGTGGTGGAGTTTACCGTTTTAATAAAAATGTTTGTGTATTCAAAGGAAAAAACGCCATGCTATGACGTGATAACTTCATTCACAAAGATTATCGCATGTTATTTGTGAAAAATCAGTGCTCAATAACCATTGGTTATCTACGGTTTTATGTAAAAGAAAACATATGCTTTACGATATGCTCTTTAAACATAAAACGATGCCTTAGTATATGCACTTGCATTAAAAATAAACTTTGCATTAAAACACCCACGCATTTTAGAAAGTTTATGACATATTTTAATGTTATGCTTTCCTTAATAAAATTGACGCCATGTTTAAGAAAACCGTGGGTCTTCTTTATTTATAACATATGCCATGCTATTAATATAAGACTCGCGGGTTTTTAATAAAACATAACATAACTAAAATCATATGTACACGCCAAGCTATTTCAATTGATACTCCGAGCCGCGGTTTCTCTTAACTTATAAACGTTTTCATTAAAACATCATGTTATAAGATTGAAAATCGACGCCTTAAGGTATAGAGAGCCGTAAGTATATCGTTTTCTTTGCATAAAGACATATATTTAGAATTTTTTTTTTAAAAACTAATCATTTATTCCATTAAGCCATAATATATATATTTTGAAAAATATATTACATTGTTAAATCTTAAAATCATACTACCATATGTTATTAAAAACATATGTTTATACATTTTAAATTCAGTTTTTAGAATTTGGAATAAAACAATATATTTTTAAAATATATGCAAAGTAAATCGTCATTAGAATGGAAACTCAAAATTTATAAACAAATTTTAAATTTATTTATAAAGCTCATCTTTTCATCGTCGTTTGACAAAATAGAGAAAACACTTTATAATTTTATATGCGACTTCAAAACTTTAATGATTCGATATGCAGATATGATGTAAAATCATGCTATCATTAAAATTTTAAAGCAAAACTTCGCAAAATGATGCGAAATTTTGGAATAGAGTTTAAAATCTATTTCACATACAAAATAAGCTTTCGTTTTATGCACCTGACAAGAAAAAGCCCATTCTTTCGACAATCTTAGAAGGATGTGCGAATTGCCCGAAAACAAACTGGAAGACAAAGGCTACGAAACTACGACCAGAACAGGAACAAAAACAAGACGCAAAGCAAAAAAGAAAGACAAAAAGACTGGATGGTCTCCAGAAGTAAAATCGAACAAGAAACAAGGGATAACTGCTCCTGTTAAATCAAACTTCTTGCAAATCATCAACACTCTTAGAGAAAACTCCTACCAACCGTGAGAATTGCGTAGGGTTGTCTCAATTTTAGGGAATACAAAATTGAGGACAACAACTGGCTCTGATTGGGGAACATTCCTCGTTTGTTCTTCAAAACAATGAGTGCAGAATCCAGAATCTCCAAGTACCTTTATCGACTCCATTGGGCTACAGAGTCGAGCATCAAAAACACAAAACAAAAGGATGACGCGACCGACGCAAAACACCTAATTAAAAACAAAACACAAAACTGTGCAAGCGCACTTATTGAAAACAAAGAAAATCTACCTATTTAAAACTAGCCAACTTTTGAAACTTTTCAGATGAAACCATTTACTGGCTCAACAAAATAGCTACCTTTTTTCAGCAGCTTGTAGTACCTTGCATGTTGACATGCAACTTTGTAACCATGAAACACGAACAACTAGAGCAATGATGCCAATGCTTGATACAACACCTCTTGGAAGAAATGAACAAATTCACCTTCCTGGAATGAATCATATGTACTGTCGCTCCGAGATGAGACCATGAATCCAGAATACTTCTGCTGCACTGCTAATGCATTTCTAGCCTCTGCTTCAATTGTATCTTCATGCTCAGGTACAAGTGGAAAATCTGATTTTCTGTTGGCCTCCAACCAAGCGAGATGTCTTATGGGACATCCCCTTGATCGAACAAATTCTGAACTCTTCTTGTTAGCTACAACTTGAGTGATTAGTTTTTCAACCATGACAATCTCATGCTCCAAATGATTTCCTTCATGCGATCTAGATGAATACATGACTGCAATGCATCCTTCAGTATGCTGTATACAAACTTCAAATTGAGGAAAATTACCAACAAGATTTGAGCAAAACTCTTCTATAGTAATCATGAAATGATCTTCATCAAGTTCGGGGGTAGATCTTTCATGCAACACTTGTTCAATTTCATGACCTTGAAACAAAGAGGCACTATTGTGAGCTTGACTGGAACATTCATGTATGTCCATCTTTTCATGTCTACTGACATGATTGTCTTTACGCATTTGAACATCAGAAGAATGAGTCGCATCTTTCTTATTTTCGTAAATGGCTTTCTGAGATTGCGTGAACCAGAAATAAGAGTCGCCAGCTATGTCTTCTTCCTTTTCATGGAAGAGTATAGCAAGATCACTGTCCTCGGATTCAGGATGCTTTGTTCTTCCCTCCGCTGATGGTGCTTCAATAGCAAGCTTCTTTGGTGATGAAACCAACTTTTGTTGATTCTCAACAAAAAAACTATGAGCAACATTTAGAAGAGGTTTTCTTTGTACATCTTCGTAAGGAATGAAGAACATTCCTTGAGCTATTTGATTTTTTAGGGCAAGCAACTCATTTGCCAACCTTTGCACCGCAGGATCCGTTCTTGTCATGGAAGAAAATGAATCAAAAGAAAGATAACTTTCTTCAAACCCACTTGCTTCAATTCTTATCTGCCCAGCAAGAATAAGATCATCTTCAATTCCAATGGCCAATGTCTGTGCAACTGCAAGAGTAGCAGGAGCTGCTCTTCTCAATAGAAAAGTAACTTCAAGAATCTGAGCATTGACAAAAAAACACTTGAAATTTGCAGCTGTAGGCCGAGCAATAGCTGGAATCCTTCGTATAAATTTGTTGAAATGAGCCACAAATTCACGCATAGTTACGTGAGATGCCTTCTTCAACTGGGTGAGTTGGGCTAACAGGGCATGAGCATCTTCAAGCGGCTTGAACCTTTCTTCAAACTTAGCTATGAGAGTAGCTCAGTTTGTGATGGTTTGAGGTGCAAGATGATAAAACCAATCAGCAGCTACATCTTGGAGAGTTTCCACGAACAACCTCACAGACACGTCCTCATGTTCAACACCAAGAACACCGCATGCAATGTAAAAACCAGCAATATGTTCGTCAGGATGTTGTTTTCCATTACCGAAGAATTTTGGAAAATTCTTCCGTGAGCAGTCAGGAAGAGCATGTAGAGGTAGAGCTAGATTCAACGGACCAAAAGAATTTCCCCAAGGACCTTGGGCCATTTACATGTCCTTGGTAAAAATCTTCAAAAACTACAAGAAATATCAAAATGATGGAATAATTACAATGGATAGGACACAAGGATACTTCAAAAGAAAGCATGAGGCTTCTGAATGTGTATCGTGTCCTCAGCAGAACAGTTAGATCAACTAAATAATTTGGATGGAATGTCGTTTAGTTCTCTCCTGTAGAACAAACGATTAATCTTTTTCTCTTTTTTCAAAAAAAGATTGCAAAGTGGAAGTATGTAGAAAACTTATAAAAACAACAATGATATTAAAAGAAGCAAAGTGTCCATTAAGGCACAAAGTCCTCCGTCGCTTCTCCGGGACAAGAAAATCAACTAGAAGCTCAAAGTCTTCTCAATTGAACTTCTTATCAACCTTGAATCTAAAATGTGTTTCGATCCCCAGCAGAGTCGCCAAAAATTGTTGGCTAAATATTTTATAAGTCACTAAGACTACAACTTGCAAAATGTGTATTTTAGGCAGCAGTGTGTGAGATTACTCTCTCCTCTCAGCAATAGGGGAGGCTCCCTTCTTACCGCAGGTGGCTTCAAGTAGAACTGAACTGTAACACATACAGTTCCCCTTGCAATAGTAATACCGGTTGGTCAGAGATTGACTTAAGAACAATCAACTAAGACAGCAGTGAATTTATCTAAAGATGAAATGATACAAGAGCTCAAAGTCTCTTGTCCTCACTTCAAATAAGTACTCTATCTATCTAATTCCCAATACTGAAGCCCAAAGTCTTCAGTCCTTGGAATATTGTAGCCACTACTTTCTATAGTAACCCTTATCCCCTGAAGCTCAAAGTCTTCAGACAACTCGAATTAAAACGCTCAACTGATATATGCAAGATAACTATTAATTTGAGCAAGGATTAACCAATGCGACATAAGAACACACTCGTTAATTTTCAAAACCAACAACACAAAGTTTGCCAATTCTTGTTCCTTTACTTGGGTCAACCCTCCCCCTCTCTAAGATGGCCTTCTACGCGGAGAACTTTCTAGAGTTGAAGGACGAACTCATTGTCCACTCTTCCTACTTGTCCCATCACTGGTCACACTCCCTATGGATCCGTCTTTGTTCTTTCAGAACAGGTTGAAATCGGCTCCGTTGCAAGATTGACCACCATATTGACAGAGCGCTCAGGGTTTGCCAGCTTTGCATTATCGGAGAAATGGAGTTAGAAGAGCACTTCATATTCTGCTGCCCTATGTACTACGTGTTCAGAGGGAGGTTCTATTGCCTCTTTAGAGAGGCGAGGTCGCTCCACACCTTCAAATTTACGGACTAGAGGTGTCTTGCACTTTATCTCCTGGAGGCGACCGGGCTCAAGAACCACACACTCCAGATCCGACATCCTGAGACTCTCCTCCTTTGCCAGCTAATTGCTTCCTTCTTCGCAGGACCTCACTCAACACGACGTAGCAAGTGTCAACTTGGTTCCATCTCCTGTTCTAGATCAATGAAGCCCAAGACAGGCTCCTGTTAGCAGCGACCATCCTTTTCTAGGATCAGTCTGAAGCAAGCCAAGGTTCCGACTGGTCCTATTGATTATCCCTCTGTCTTGAGTTTTTTGCACGGTTGTTCAGAACCCTTAGTGGTGTTGTGGAGGAGTTTTTCCTTTCCTTTCAGACCCCTCTTGTTGCTTTGGTTTTGGTTGCGGTTGTTGCTTCTTTCTTGGGCATTGTTTGGTGTCCCTTTGGCAGATTGCATTTTCTTGTTCTTGGCAGTCCCTTTGACCCTTTGTGGTTTCTTGCTGGACATTAATAAATTTATCTTTTCTAAACCCTTGCAAATCTGCAACTTGTCAATAACTGCAATTTAATTTTTGATGAACTCAATCTGTTTCATCTAGCTGTTAGGTTATTCACTTTAAAACACTAAGTTATCGGTTTTGGTTAGGGATTGGGTTTAGCTTTGAGGTTCGGGTTCTCGGGTTTAGTCAAACTGTTTTTGGGGGCTGGGTTCATCTTTGGATTTTGCTAAATGTCGGTTTAAAAACCTGTCATGGCCTTCTTAAAGAAAAACGCTGCACTTTGATAGAGAAATATGCATAAAATCTGACTGGAATTCATCACCGTATGCTCACGCGTTTTGGAAGAATGAATACATGTCTTTTTGGTTTGCGAAGAAAAGATGTATTTAGGTTTAAAAACGATGCCATGTATCTTGCATATAAGCCGCGTGAGCATATGAAAGCATTGCACTTATTTTGATGTGTTTTTAAATGCATGTCATGTTAATGCACAACGACACCATACAACTCTAACAAAACCATGAGCTTTTAGGGAAGCAAGACATGTTTTCTTCGACCATATAATGCTAAGACATCAAATCAATATATGCTATGGCACATAAAATCGACGCCATGTATCTTGTAGTGAAACCGCGAGTTTTATGAAGGCCGATTACACGTATTTTAACACATTCAATCTGCTATAAATTCGACGCCTTTATGTAACTCACAAGCTCAGCTGAGCATGACGGGTTTTGAACAAGCAAAGACACACGTTTTTTACCAACGAAACTG
This sequence comes from Thuja plicata, assembly GCA_018584345.1. NCBI lineage: Eukaryota > Viridiplantae > Streptophyta > Pinopsida > Cupressales > Cupressaceae > Thuja > Thuja plicata. Next base: position 1,405,204 of record MU224286.1, on the reverse strand, counting down.
ACGCCTTGTAACTTAAAAACAACCACGGGTTTTTAAGAGAGTTTTGCATATTTGTTTTTAACATACGTTTTAAGTGATTAATAGCATATATTTCAACATGCCAAATGATATGCATTTGAAGCAAAAAACGACACCCTCCATTAGGAGATAGAGTAAAATACATTTTGAAGTAAATAGCATATGCTTTCCTGAGAAAAATCGCCACTATTAGTTAAATAAAAGATGAAAATAAAACTTATGATAAGCTTTATATGCATTTAGGAATAAAAACCCCACTATTCTTTCAAAATGCATAAACTTATAAATGAATATGATTCCATTTACAAATTTTATCTTTTATATTGTCAAAATAGAAGCTAAAACATTTTAAATAACATATTTAATATGTCGAGGTTATTCAAAAGTTCACTTAGAAAAAGAATATGATCTCTATATAAAACTTGGAATTTTAATAGCCTGATATGCAGATATGAATGAAAAACCCACTGTTATCAAAATTACCAAGTAAATCTTCACAGAACGGCGTGAAAATTTAAAATGGAGTTTGAAATCCACTTCGTATATAGAATAAACTTTCGATCCTGTAATTGACAAGAAAAAGTCCATCTTTTAACGATTTTCCAACATTATGCAGTCTATCCAAAAAGGTCCACTGGAGAACAGTGAAATGCTTATAAACTGAGTTTAACTAACCCAAATGACGCCTAAGAGGACTCAAAACGACCGGGAAAACAAAGACTACAAACCTAAGACAAAAGCAAAGCCAGAAACAAGAAAGCAAAAGCTAGGAAACAAAGAACGACTCAAAAACTCGATGCTTGTAAGACATAAAACTAAACGAGAATCAAAGGATAAGTGATTCTGTTGAGTAAACCTCTTCCAAAACACCGACCAACTTAGAGAGAAATCCTACCAATCGTTTTGGAATTGCGTAGGGTTGTTCAATTTTGTGGATGCAAAATTGAGGACAACACCTATCAGCAAACATTATAGATTCCGTTCTTGTTGTTTCCATGAATATTGGAAGCACCTTAATTAAAATAGCCAGTTTGAGTGGAAGTTGAGCTTGCAATAATTTATTTAGCAATCTCTGATAGCATTATCATTGCTTGTGCATCTTCTTCACGTTGGAGTTCTCCATGAGTTTTGGATTGTAGCAGCCTTCCTTTGATGGTTTGTATTATTTTTTCTACCTATTTTTTCTATACACTTAATCTGTTTCACAAAGAAATTACATGTAGATACTAGCTGATTTTATGATTTTAATGGGTTTTCTGAGGGCTGGTGGTACTAGTTCAAGAAAGAACTAGAACAAATATTTTCACATTTGAAATTTTGGAAAATTTGTGACACATGATAATGGAATGTGAAATTTGTAATTATAAATGACTTCAGTTGCAAGTCCAAACTGATGGATGATGACATCTTCAATCCCTTATTCCTCAAGTTTGTGCTTAATGTTGTTTTTTTGGCTCATTTAACTTCAAGTCATAATATTTTGAGATGGTAAATGTAATGGAACAGCGTGTTATATTGACTATAACTTTTTCCCAACTTTATTGACATATAAACAAATTTATTTTTATAACTAATGTATGTTGAACATTTGCATTGATTAAAACATTGACATTTCAAGTCTGTGTTTCCAGATGGGAAGCATAATGGGAAGTTGTGTTCTCTTCAGTGTCCTTTCTTCACAAATTTATTTATTTAAGAATTAAATTGTCTTTTAAGTAGCGTATTTTGAATGCATTCAGATCTAGATGGTGACTCTAATTTGTATGTGTTCAAAGAAAGAAAAATACTTTTATTAAGTTTGGATAAAGGGTGTTTTGTTCTACCATGAACTGCTTTTTCCATTGTAATTTAGTCTATTGATGTTTTCAGGATCGGTGCGCATGCCTGCATCGTTATGTGGTGTAGTTGGTTTAAAACCAACATTTGGACGTATCTCGCATTTTGGGTAAATAAACTGTACATTATAAAATTTAGAACATTTCCTCATAAATGTGAGACTTCATATTGTATTAAGTTGACTGAATATGGGATAGAGATAATTTAAACTTTCATCATGCTAAGCATGGAACATTGTCTGACAGAGTACTTCCTCTCAACTGGACAGTGGGTATGGTTGGGGTGTTGGCAGCAACAGTGGAGGATGCACTGATTGTGTTAGTACCTCATCAATAACTATGTCATCTTTCAAGTTATCTTTTGTTTTTTCCCATGATCTCCAAACTAATTGTGGGAAGAACGTAACTGATTTGCAGCTATACAGCAATATGCGACAATTTGCCATCTGACCGATTGGTTTCATTACCGGTGAGTTTCTCTTTAGGAACTTGGGAAGCTTTCCACATGATTGGTCATTCTCAAATTTTTCCTTTCTTCTTTTCTATTTCCATAGTATTAAGTATATTCTAATGCATCATCAGAAATTTTCTTGAATAAATTGGATACAAATTACTCATTGGGTTTTGGATGATTTTTATTCTAGCTGTTCCTGTGGAGTTGGAGAGAGACCATTTTAATTTATTTGTGGGCTACACACTACATTTTTATGTGGACAATATTTCCTTGTACTTTTGAAAAGGAAAAAGAACAGATTTTCATAAATGAGAGAGAAGAAATTCCTTTTACATAAATTTAGAGTAAAAGAATAAATAGCATAAGCATTCGGCATCTATCCTAGATACTAAAGCAGGGGAGTGTAATAAATATAAGTGAATAGAATGCTTTGGAAATTGAATAAAACAATAAATTTACTTCGCTGGAAAACTGACTGATGACATAATGTAAATCACCATTATTGCAGGAATGTTAGTGAAGACCAGATAAATGTTTTATTTGTTACTCTTAGTCACTTTTATGATTGCAGACTCAATCCCACAACTGCAGATCTGATTCGGTCCTAGGAATTCAAGTTTAGTAAACTTCTGGAATGCCACTTTAACTTGCCTTGATGTTCTTACTCTGTCTCTGCATAACATTTGGTTTTGGTGTTTGATTGTTTGCATGTGGTAGGGATAACTGCTTCTCTTCTGTCAAACCATATAAGGATACTAATTTAACACGTAGATAAATAATTGATGATAACACTTTGAAACACGCAAGATGCCCTAGATGCTTGTGCAATCTGAATTCTTTGACAAATGCTCCTAAAAATGCATGGAATTACTAAGTGATAGCTCTACGATACTAAAGACCTAGATATATTTTAAGCCCACAAATGAACTAGGATCATCCTTTTAAATCTATGTTACTGGGTTCTTCCCGTGCATCCCCAAGGTTGTGGTTCGGTTCAAACTTGGTTCAGTTCAAACCGGGTTGGGGGTCCTGGTCTGGTCCTCTGTGGGTCCAGCCAGGGTCCTGCCCACAGCCTATGAGTTTGGCCTAGATGAACCCAAGGGAACCTGAGCTGAATTTCACCTCCAGATGTGTCCAGCCAGCAAATTTGGATGTTATAAAAATATATTTTACCTTTTTTTGACTTTTTATTGTAGGCATCCATCTACAATAGTGGTAGGAAAATTGTCAAAACCATGGCCTCAAGGAATAATCATGGGATTGCTATGGTAGAAACAAAATGGAAGGTCTAATATAAATCATAAACTTTTGCATATTCGATTCTCAATTTCTCATGTCATCAAATTTATAACTATGCATGAATCATGTTTATCATTTTTAAAGACAATGGATTGTGTCTGCAAAAGTAACAAATAACTGTCTTCGACACTCTATAAGTGTTTAGGGGCAGTGATATATAGATAATAGTGAGCAAGCCATGTTAAAATCTTAGGGCCAGTTCATTTTTTAAAGAATATCTTAAGACTTATCCAAATTCTTGACACACTTCAAGGTCCTATAAACTAAAAAATAAGCAGTCTTAATATGCATAAAGACCTTGTGATACAAAAGCAAACAAAAATAGTGTACAGATAAGCCATCATGAGAGTCATAGTAAACTTCAAATGATAGGGGTATCAAAATAGAGATCATAGTGTTCTATAAAGAGTATCCTCTTTATCACAGTGTTCTAAGAAGAGCCATGGATATGATATTCATCAAGTTGTTATCTATGAAATTTCATTCATAGTCTATTAAGACTACTGTCTATAGAGCTCATAATCTTGAATGATTGTCATTTCAAGTAAACCCAACTTAAATGACCTACAGGAAGATAGTCATCTAATATGCAGGATGATGATGATATTTTATGACCCATATGATATTCAATCAATGATGGCTGATTGTTGACACTTTACATTATTATTTTTTAACTTTAAATTTCAATATATACAATGACATTCGAGTTCGACTAATATTTGACTATTAATATGGTGGTTTTTTTGAACTTAATTACTGCTGCAAATATGTATGTATTTCTGACTTTTATATGTATTTGTATGGACGAACCCAAAATGAACCCAGCCCCCCAAAATTTTTTTTGTCTTAACCCACGAATCGAACTCTCGAACCTGAACTTGAACCTAAGCCTGAATCAGAATCAGCAACCTTGCTTTATATAAAACACTAGTGGTCAAAGAAAATGCTTTTGTGCCTTGAATGGGAACACTTCGGTCACAAGGAGAGGTAAAGTCAGCTCCATATTTGAATTTGAATTTTAAAAGTTAGAAGGTCAATTTTTTGTCTTGTGGAAGTGACCAAGATCACTGTGGCGACTTCAATCTGACTTGAGGAACGAAATGGGTAAAGTGAAGGTTAGGACTGGTTCTTGGGAATAAGTACAGATAAGAACAATTAAGCCTTGGGGTTCTGTGTCCACTTTTAGTTGAAACATGCCATTGTATATGCTTGTTATTGCATGAAGACCACTCTAATTGAAGTGTGCCTAAATAGAAGGGAATAGGGCATGGTTATGCAAGTTTCACCATTACATTTTTCCACCCACTTTGATGTGCATGCAAATTACTGAGAATATATGCCAAAACATCCAACAGGAAAGAAGCGCATAAACACTCAAAAAGTTTATTAATATGGGTGAAGATTTAGCCTTGGTACTTGTCTTGAAATGAGTGCTCCATCTTGGAAGCCTAGAAAACAAAATTGAAAGCAATGAGTAACATCATATAATCATTGAAAACAATAATGCGCTGTCCATAATTAACAAGATGAAATAAGAGAGGTAATGTCAAAAATGTCATCCTTGTAAGAACAAGGTAGATAGATAATGCATTGGGGCACCCAGAGAGGTCTGATACTATCCTTGAATAGCATTGAATCATGTGGTAGTCTTGTGAGCCTGCTTAAATAAGGAAAATGCTGGTGACCTTACATGCTCCTTGCCAATTAGTTGCATCCAAAGGATGCCAATAGATTGGAGGAGAATAGATAATATATACTAGTAATAAGATAAACACCATAAAGGTTAGTGATCATGGAAAAGACAATGTTGTATGAAACGAAAATGTAGTAAAATATGCTCTTAAAAGCCTCATAAATAAATAAACACCAATTGCTTCCAATGATGCCCCTAGTAGGGTGAGAAATATAACGAAGAAGTGCCAGATGGATGTAACCTGTAAGATCAAGAGAAGATCAAAAGTCGTCATGAAAATCATGAAGCTCATAATGACGTGTGTCAGATATAAGCATTATATCCATAACATACGAAAACTGGATTGGTGTAAACTTGTAGAAGATAAGCACAAAAGCCATAGATAATCTTTTAACCATGGAAAAAAGTAGGGATTACTAATGCATGTCATCAAAATTATAAAGAGAATGAATGATAGAATGCTGCCTGTAAGCACTAAGGAGTGTTATAAATCATTATGATAAATATGTTGGAGAAGGATGGACTATTGCAGCCTTACCGTAGAACAGATCATTGATTTGAATCTTGCTGACATTCCCAATGGAATGGAGGATGATGGGGATATACTAGATCCAGAGTATGAGAGAGCAAAGGTGGCAGCTCAGAATCTCCTCCCAATTCAGTAGTCGTTGAAGGAGAATTTTTCAATAATTGATAGGTTTCAATCCATCCTGGCTAATGCTCACGCTTGGCTTAAGCGTAGGGGTATTAAGATGAGAAGGTTTAAATCAGGGTCAGGTGATGATACATCTAAACGTGTGGGTCAAAAATCAGAGGTGAGAACTAAAAATAAAGATAATGCCTCCTCTAGAATCACATTGAAGCTGAAGTTCAAATCAAAGGAGAAGACTCAAGAAGATTCTTCAAGCAAAGGAAAAGAACGGGTCATGATTCAAGAGACTCTTGAGGGAGAAGATGGTCAACAAGAAGTACAAGTACTTCCAGTAGTAGTAGAAGCACAATCTACCCCTGTGGAAACTACCCAGGAATTCATTTCTATAGATGTATTTGGTTTTACTATTGATGCTGATGTTGACACATTCTCTACAGTTTTGACACCTCTAGTCGTACCTGCTGCATCTTCTCAAGCCACTGAGTCAATTCATATTGCGCCTCGTGAAGACCTGGCCAGTGTATTTTCTTATAGTTCTCATCCATCTTCACCCATGATTCCTTTTGTGGAAGGTTATTCTACCTTGATTGACCTTGACAGGTTTATGTCAGAGTCAATGCCTCAAGTTATTCCAGGAACTATTCCTACTCCTGTCCAAACTGAGACGTCAGCGATTGTTTCCACTACAACATGTACCCAACCTAGTTCATCTCAGTCTATAGACGAAGAGACTCAAGCTATCCTCTCTGATCTTCCTTTTTGGTTAAGTGTAGTTGTTCCTAAAAGAAAGAAACAAGAAGTTTTGCCAGATGACTTTGATTTTGAACAACTAAAGCGAGTCAGGACCAAGGGTACCAAGAGAGCTGAAACTGTGTCAAGGGTTCGAGTTGACAAAGACAAAACAAAATATGTGGAGATACCTGAACCCCTTGCAGACAAGCCCTGTGATGAAATGTAACTTGCTGATTTTAAGATTACTAGGCCTGATTTGGGTAAGAAGACACATGCTGGTTTGGTCAACGATGCCCAAGAATTTGTAGCATTGCTGGCACAAGAGTGCGACAAGCTTAAAAGAAAGAAAAATCAGTTGAAGGAACATAATGAGTTACTCATGGTAGTAATTCAAAAGATTACGGGAGCTTCATAGGAGGTTGATCCATTAGCGTCCTCTATTGCAGAGGAATTTGTTAGGCAGGTTGAGAGAGCTGGGGAGATGGTTACAACCATTAATGCATGGGTGGATCAGATGATGCTTCGGGGGACAAAGTTGGTAAAGAAAGCACTCCAGATGCTTACATATGCTAGAATAGCGACATCCCAGTTGAATGAAGTTCTTGGAACTTTCAGTGAAAACTTGGAGTCACTTGAGAAGGACTTGGAGATCTGGAATAAATTTTCAGACTTGAAACTGGAGATGTTGTGTGAGGATGGGGTAATACTCTCTCGGGAAAACTACATTAAATCCAAGGAGCTTTTGGTGAATAAGGGCCAAGTCATTGAAGGCCTAATTACAGACTTGGAGGCGGCAATAGAAATATGTTCCGAAGAGGAGCAAGAGATCAACACCCATTTTGTGAATATATCATGCAAATTGGTAGGTGATGACCACGAGTTAATTTCAGAAGATACTACGGTCTCAAAACACTTGCTAATGATCCACTTGGAGCTTGAGGCATATCACTTCACCCTAACTTCCATTCACAAGCTCACCGGTTACCAAACTTCATTCAATCTTCTTCAAACCGTTCTTGAGGAAAGTAGTGCCATAATTTCTAGATGCTCAGATACAGTCTTCAAGGCAACCGTTGTTGCAGAGAATACCATTGTGCCAAATCGGAATGAGATTCAAGGGAGCATTCATAGGTTTCAGGATTTCATGGCACATAATGGAGAAGAGTGAAAAGTACTTTCAAGCACTAAATTAGATTTCTCATTGCTTTCTAGAATTTTAGATATGCATTTTGTTTTCAGTTTTGACAGGTTACATGTAAACCATAAAATTGTAATTACATATGTAATGACTCATGTAAAGAAAAAATTTGCAATTTTACATTTTACTACATGTAATCACATTACATAGGATTTAATGTTGAACCAGTCAACCATAGGTAGTTAGTTTTCCATGTTTTCCTCACAACCTCTCTCCTATAAATACAAGAGGGCTCATTGTAGAATTTTATCTTTATGCATTGCAAGAAAACTCTGGTGAAATTGTGCAAATACAAACTTTGATTTAATTTTTGCAAGTAAATTTTGATTGAATAAAAAAATCATTATTTTCAATCTTTGAGTTGAGGAGACTATGGAATTATTTGTGTTGTTGTAAAGAGAGCCTTAAATCTGATTTTTTATAGACTTTGTGCTGTAATTATCAATTTGAGTTAGTTGAAAGTGAATGCATAGACTTTGAGTTGTGGTTCATAGTGATATTAGAAGTAGAAAAGAAGTTTCATATATTTAAGTCTTTGTGCTTATCGTATTGCTGCTTCATATTTTAATACCATTTCAGGATAGTGTATAAGTCTGTGAGCTTATATATATTCCTTAGTGTATAGTCAACCAATACACTTAACAATTAATCTTTCGGTTAATTTTGAGTTTATTTGTATTATTGCTCCAACAAGTTTTTAGAAGTGAAATTGTGAAAGGTCTTCAGTTCATAGAGTGTGTATTTGTGAAAGTGAAATCCTTCCTGAAGAAAGAGGAAGTGATACGTGAAATACCCAATTTTAGATTAAATTTGAGTTTCTTGTTAAGTTCTAGTTGAATTAGCAGCAATAAGAAGGCTGCTTCCCCTAAGTTGAGAGGAGAGATTTGTTCTCACATACTGTGTCTAATTATCCCATTTTGAAAGTAGTGTCTACGAATACTTACAAAATATTTAGCCAACATGATGCATATGGAGTTGAGCATAATAAAGAGAAGTTTGGTAGAACAAAATCCAAAGCTTTGCAAGTGTGATGTTCCCGAATTAGTAGGTTCTGGGAACCTGAATATGGTTAGCTCACCAGCGCAACCCTCGTGAGCTGACAATTTGTTTTGAGGGTCTCGGCGTTCAGATTCTATTTCTGGACTTTCTATTTTTAGACTTACTATTTATAGTAAATCAGTTGGCGGCCAGTTACTATTTCTGTCAGTGCAGTTGAAGACCAGGTTGATCAGTTATTCTTACCATGGACGCAGAATTCGTCATCAGAGGCGTAAGTGATATTAATTAATAACGATATGTTGTTAATTAATTAAATGGATTATAGTATTATAGTATTATTAAGTTATTACTATAATACTTTTAGAAGTTGCAGTTTTGAAGACTGGATAACTGAGAAGTGGTTTTAGAAACTCTTGCTTCCAAAGAGCTATATATTCAGGCTTATTGAGGAGTTGAGGCATCGATTATCTTTTATTAAAACCCTTGGTCTCGAGACTTATTCTCATATTTCTGAGCCCTTGTTGTTTTAAAAGGGTCAAATTAGTATAGAAGACTGATTCTTCTTATACTAATCATAGATTGATCGCTGTTGTATGATCAATCGATTCTTCATCGTGCTGTTGTATACGATTGAAGAGATTACAATTCTGATAATATTTGAGCACACTGAGGGTGCGTTTTTTAGTTGGAGGATTCTGATTGGTTTTAAATCGAAATTGAATTCGATTTGGCAGACTGAAGATTGCCTTAGTCTACATTTCGGCAGGTGACACCAACTGTTCTCCCTTGTGTTGGACGGTTTCCAGCAGAACAGATCGCGGGCTGACTGCTACAGCCTTTAACTACAGACCGCGGCAGTATGGGAAGTCGCGCGGCATGATCACAGGCCCGTGCAAGCAGACAGCGGCAGTAAGGCAGACACACTGCTACCTCACAGGCTCGTGCAGGGATCTGTGGAGGAATTCCAAATGTGGGAGGTGTAGAACTCCACGCAGCAGCTTCCAGAGTGGACTCAACGTTACCACAGAGAGTAATATTACTCCACGCGGGTAGCAGTTTAGTGGAGGATCTTCTCTGGCCGCTTCCACAGCATACG
>MU224286.1:1350375-1395178 GCA_018584345.1 Thuja plicata | reverse complement strand
GTGGGAGGTGTAGAACTCCACGCAGCAGCTTCCAGAGTGGACTCAACGTTACCACAGAGAGTAATATTACTCCACGCGGGTAGCAGTTTAGTGGAGGATCTTCTCTGGCCGCTTCCACAGCATACGCTATTGTTTGGGGACCACGACTTAGGGTGGTGGATACGAAATCAGGTTCCCTTCATGTTTTCCTTTTCTCTGATTTGCAAAGGATGAATATATGTTATGACAAGTTGTATTGTTTCCAGTTCAAATAGTTAATAAGGAACGAATGTATAATTCGGGCTTTCATATTTGCCCAACCGTCATTGAATTATGTTATTCCAAACTACAAGTTAAATTCACAAGAAATTATTAAAACTGGTATTATTTACATGATTATTAAAGAAAAGGATAGAGGTTGTTAGTGTTCTCAAACTACAAAACAGCTCGGTTCTTCACAGCAAGTGTCGATAAAGTTGTAATGAAGATTAGTGTTATTGAAGGCCTCAAAAAGGATTTAAATTTGCAATTGCATCGAAAATAGTGCCAAAAGAAAGCAAATGACCTTTGTCTTTTGGAGTTACTTTCCACATTGGGTTCTTTGGGATAAATCTCCCATGCTTTGCTTCGCTTGTGATGTTTTTAATTTCTTTTGTTCAGTTCTTGCATTCAACTTTTTTCATTTTTTTTAAGCAACTCATTCCCAAGAACAAAATGACTATATTCTCTAGAAATAAGAATGAAAAGCTGCAAATTCTCCACCAAGAAATTCATAAGCAGGATCAAGTGTTGCATTTGTAATTTCCCCTATTGGGACTTTACTTGATTTACTCTAAATCTCCCAACTAGGGTTTGGTTTGCGCTTGGGAACAAGAGATTTATCTGTCTTAGTAATGTTCCCAATGATTAACATTCATCATTATGCATTTAAACTTGATTAAGGAACAACCATTGATTCATAATACATACTTAAGCCCTAATTCCTTACTTTTGTCCTAATCACCAACCTTAAGAAGAATGCTAGAATTACTATGTTTGGGTGCAGAAACAATTTGTCATGAGCCATAATTGATGCATATACACATATAAATGGGCTTGAATATTGCGAAGTCTTTATTTAAATAATTGACATTAATAACAATAAATATCAATTTATAATCGATTTAATAATAACTACTCTACCAATAATATTATTAATCAATTAATCAATATAATCAATTAATATACAATTAATGATTAATTAATAGTTAAAAAATCAATAGATTAACAATATATTAATGATTAGATATGTTGCTACAGATATGTTGCTACAAATATAATATTAATATATAACTAATATGTAAATGATTAAATATATTAATATATATATTAATACATATAATAATTAAATATATTAATACAAAACATACAAATTAATATATGTATTAACAAATTAATTAATATGTGCTTAAACAATAAATATTTAAAAATGCTTTAATAAAGCATGGGACGAGAGTTTAATAAGCGACTAAGTCGCCACCCCTCGGGGGTTTGCGACTATAGTCGTAGCTTATTAAGCTGCGGATAGAGTCGCAGCCTCCCGAGGAGGTGTGACTCGTCGCCCCCCATGGGAGGGGTGTGACTTCCCTCCCCGGGGATATTAATAATAAGGCTTGGCCAAAAAAAGAGAGGAGGGGGAGAAAACGAACAGGTCAGAGACAAAAAGAAGGAATCTATCACTGGAAACTACTACGAACACAAACAACAATAATTTGTAAGTATTCACTATATATATATATATATATTCAGATTTACAAATGATAATCTCAAGTTAACAAATGATATTGTAATTTGGGTATAAACGTATATATATTCGGATTTATCAATAAGAATTAATATTACATTAAGAGATGACAATTTCATATTTACAAGAATAAATTATTTCAGATTTATAAATGGTAATTAATAAATGATATTGTAATGTAATTAATAGATTTCAAATCTAAATCAACAAAGTAAATTTTCTTATTTGCTTAAGTTATTATTCAAGATTATTAAAAGAACTCTCAATCTTAACATTGAGAATTTGAAAGGGATTAAGTCCCTACTAAGCCAATATATACTGATGACCCACATATGCATATGTAACCAAGCCTTGGATAGAGGAAGCCTCTTCCAAGAAGAGGAATGGACCAAATAATGGTCTGCCTATAAGCCCTGGGTGATGCGCTCCAATGGATGACGACAAGATCTATCCAAAGGACTATAGAAGATCCTTATTAAGGTGATGAGCCCGACTTGGTAGACTTCGCTCAGGAAGTCCCTAAGGATGCGCTCCAGAGGATGATGACAAGATTTAATCAAAGGATCAAAAGGGTCCTTATTAAGGTTATGAGCCCGAGCTGGTAGACTTTCTTTGGGAGGTATTAGTAATGGGGTAGATAGCTAGTTAATTAGTTTTTGTATATATCTTTGTCCAAATTGTTCTTGCTAATATCTCTTGTGCAGGTTCATCTTTAAAGAAACAAACCTGGAATAGTGGGGACATTACACTTAAGCCCTAATTGTTTACTTCTGTCCTAATCACCAACCTTAAGAAGAATGCTAGAAGTACTATGTTTGGGCACAGAAACAATCTACAAGAGGGCTCCCTCAAGGTTCTTACCCATCTTGCAACCTCCCGTCATGTTACCAAATTACTCCGCCTCTCCCTTCACAAACTCCCTATCCTCTTAACGGTAATTAATGAGTGAACAAGGAATAGATTTAGTATATATATTACTATCTTATATATTACAGATATATATAAATATAACATAACAGATATATATATATATATATATATAAATATAACATAACTGATATATATGATTATATAAAGATCTCCTATTCTAATAGGATAACATTATTTTGTAAATTAATATTAAACTCACAAATATGTTACAACTTAATTGTTGTCACACAATGTTGACAACATTAGTAATTCATTTCTCATCTTGTCCTTGTAAAGAATATCTAATTACATTTCATAAATTCTAATCTTCATCTTATTGTTCGTAATTTTGAATTTGCAATATTAAGACAACACTACGAAATTTTTGAAAAATTCGTAGTTTTCTTCTCTAAGATAGGCATTTTGAAGGCGTTTCTGAAAGGCAATGAATCATACCTTGCTTCGGCCTTAGCTTTTCCTCCTTTGGATGTCATTTTTCAAGTTTGTCATTGACTTTTTCCTAGTTATCTAGTTATCTTGGCAATTTCGGGTTTTATTTTCTTGATTGCAAGTACTCGATTTGCAAAAATCTTGAGTTTGTGATTTATTTTTCTTGTTTGATTTGATCCTTTTGATCTTTGTGTCTTAGATCCTTCGTCTTTTTCGTTTTAAAGTTTTGGAGTCGTTAAATATAAGTTTAGTGTTCAAAACATGTGTTTTACTTAAGGAAAAATATGGCTTATATTACTTGCAATCGGGTTTTAAAATCCCGATGGCAAGTGATATTCCTTTCCTAATAATATGTGCAATCAGAATTTTAAATCCCAATTCCAAGTATTATAAAAACATGTTACTTGTAATAGTAATTCCAAAATGATCCGACTTATCCCATGGTTGTGATTTTTGAGTCATTTTACAAGTTTATAACAATTGCAGTTGGGATTTTAAAACTTGATTACAAGTATTGTTGTTGAAAAGAGCATGTAACTTGTAAAACGTTTTATAAAGTTTGATGCTTGTAATGATCCGACTTGTCCCATAGGCTATGTTTGGCCTCGTGGCTGTTAAAATTTTATCTATCTATCTATCTAAATCCCGATTTAAGTTGAGTAAGGGATATGTCGGCTTTTTTCCACATGCTACAAGTTTCTAAAACTTGTAAAATATATACTAAAACCCGATCTTTGACCGAGGGGGCAGTTTTAAATCATTTTCAAAGGCTTATAAACTTGTAATGCATTGATTTTTTGAAATTATTTCCAAACTTGTAAGAATTGAAGTAAAACCCAAAATATGCCAAAGGTTTTATAAATCCCGACATCCTCTATATCGGGCCTTTTTCTCTTATATTGAAATGAGCCTGCCTGACTCTTCTAAGAAAGAACTACACAAAGCATTGAATTCTAAGGAAACAAATTTTGATAATTTTTCTCTGAATCAATATATATACTTTTTTTGTATTTTCCATCATATATGAAATCGGCATGCAATTACATTAGCCAACTTTCACTTCTAAAATGCCACTTTACTACTATGTTTTGCAAATAACAATGTATCACCTTATCAATGAATAGCAAACAAGATGAGACTACCTCAAGGCTTCCAATCTTGCTGGCCGCAATACTTTAAAGTGACCCGTGGCTAATATATACTGGCCGCCATCCTCCCATTCATTCCACACGATATGAAATAGAGCACTTGGCAATTTCCTAACGCTGGAGTATAAACAAAGGAGTGACGCCTTGTCGCTGTATAATCTCCCACGCCTAAACAGCACTGAGCCACTACACAACCCGCGGCTTCTCTACACCCAAAATGCTGATACAACAAACCATGAATCTCCTCCAAAGGCGTGTTTACAATTCAAACTGAACCGCTGCAATTCATTGGTATTTAGCCAACTCAAAGAGCCATAAACATCAAGAAATTTCCAATTTCTTGCTGTCACAAGAAAAAACCCTTGTCTTCCAATTTCGCAGAGCAAAGTTTTATATAATGTTCAAAGATAATGGATACCTCAAGCCTTTTGAAAATCCTCTATAAAGGATACAACTTCTCCAAGAAGATTCAAAATATGAATCTTCAACTTCACACCAAACATGACTTAAAGCACCTACCTTATAATATAACCATTAATAACCCAATCTTCATTAATCAATAAGTCATTAAAAATATAATAACTTAGACTTTAATAAATGGCCCCAGAAACATTAATTAATTAAGCCAAGCTCAATTAATCAAATAAACCATTGATCCCAACCACTCCATCTGCACTGCTCTGGTAAAGTCACTGAACGACACCCTGCCACCAATAGAAGTAGACAGGAGATGACTTACTAAAAATAGTAAGTTCATCACAAAGTCCTCCAAAACAAAACACTAGCCCACGGAGGTCGCAGTGATGGGCTAATAACTTCATCCTTCAGATCCCTACTAAAACGGGGACATCACATATATGCATGTTTGAGAGCCTTGTTTTCAACTTGTAAAAGATCATTTAAAACCCAAAAGTGGAGTTTTTTTTGAAAATGCTGCATCTTGAAACCGATTTCCATAACCTGACTGGAGTTTTTCCTTGATTTTCGTCCATGAAATCAGCGGGTTGGTTCTTCAAATTCGTCCAGAACTGATCGTATTTATGGTGGAAGTATTTCAGTTGTGTTTGAGTTAGGATTCAAGCGCCTTTTTATATACTCGCGTGGGTAGATTTCATTACCATTTGCAGGAGTTTTTGGATTCGTTTTATGTGTTCTGAAGGCGTTTTTCAAAGGCTTTTCATTTTCTTTTCCTTCTACAAGTAAAAACGTCATCTACCAAGCATGTTTTTTGTGCTCATATCAGGTATGATATTGTTTTTGGTCTTTTATTTAAAATCGTGCTCTTACTGTATATATTTGCAGACGTATGCTTTGTCTATGGTCATTTTTTCTTTCTAATTTCAAAAACGTTTTTAAGTTTTTCACCATTTTTACCTTCGCCTAGATTTTGTGCAAAAATGGCTTATATATTTGTTGCACCCAGGGTTTTTGATTGAAAATGGTTTTTGTACATATGCTTGTGTGTGTCTCCATATCTTTGCATACTCGTTTTTGAAAGATTGTTTTATGGCTATGGTTTTCAAGTGCCATTGTGTATAAAACAAGTTTTCTTCTCTTCATTAGTTAAGAACATAACCATGGCATCATTTGCATCCATTGAAAGCAAGCATGGAATCTGAAAATGCAAATCCTAATATGTTCTTCGCATGGTAATGTTTATACTTCTCATAGAGTTGCAAGGAGCTAAAGGTTCTTCCCATGAATATGTTTTTCCTAACTTGTAATTGGGATTTTAAATCCCGATTGCAAGTTCATTTCTCAAGTAAAATCAAATTTTTTTCCCTATTTGCAGTCGGGATTTTAAAACCCAAATGCTAGTGAAAGAACTTCCCCAAAGTTCATGTAATCGGGTTTGTAAATCCCGATTACTGGTAAAACGTTTTCCTCCATAATACTTATATTCATTTGCAAATTGAACTTTCCATTCCTAAAGTCCAAATGCGTATGATTTATTTACCTGCAGGGCCAATAAAAAATCCTGAAATTCTTCATTGGCCTCATTCTAAAAGCTGATTGCGTCCATTTTCCCTGAAGTTTTGATTGCCCAAAACCCCTTTGTTTTTGCTCTTCACATGGCTAGCTCAAGATCTGTAAAGTTCTATCTTGAAAGATTGTTTTGTGGCTTCTTCGGTCACTAAAGAAGATCTCCTTACCTTGTGGAATTTTTACGTTGCAGCTTCATCTTCTACAATTACGTTTTTTTATGTTAGAAGAGCTAGTCTGTCCCGGCAACAAGAAGAAAATGAAGTATAAATATGATAAGTATCATAATTCTATCCCACCTACACATGTTACCTCTTCAGTGGATGAGATCCGGGACATAGTGATAGGACATGTTGACATGTCTGAATTCATAGAGAGCGTAAATATTTCCACTAAGCCGAAGATGGGCATCGTTATTGAGAGTAACATCCTATTGAGAGTATTCGTGAGCAACAAAAGGAGATTCCTCATTGTAGGGTGGAATCCACCCTCCCACGAGGACTTTATCCTCTCAAATGATAAAATTCTGCCTCACCTAAAGAACTCAGCCCTCCCTTAATTCACAAAGCAATGAGATATGAAGGTGATTGAATGATGAAGAGGCAAGGAGAATTAATTAACAAATTGTTAAGCAAATAAAATTGTTACTCTCTCCTATGCAGGTCGGTCTTAGAGGGCTAGAAATAGTTTAATTAAAATGATTTTTCATTAGCTTTCAAGAGCCATGTCGTCCCACATAGAGAATCACACCCTTTCAAATTTGCATGTGATCTCTCCTTCTGGTTGACATTAGTCAGATGAGTAGATTGGCCTACCTCTGACCCTCGTAGGCGAATGAGGTTGGATAGAGGGTCTCTTGAGGGATGCAACTTCTTCAATGATCCGAGCTTTGCAGGATTGGTGTTGGCTGTGATGTCCCCTTCTAGTTGACATCAATCAAATGAGTAGATTGGCCTACCACTGACCCTCGTAGGCCAATGAG
Organism: Thuja plicata; assembly: GCA_018584345.1. Taxonomy (NCBI): domain Eukaryota; kingdom Viridiplantae; phylum Streptophyta; class Pinopsida; order Cupressales; family Cupressaceae; genus Thuja; species Thuja plicata. The sequence goes on along the minus strand of MU224286.1, from coordinate 1,387,944 downwards.
GTTGGATAGAGGGTCTCTTGAGGGTTGCAACTTCTTCAATGATCTGAGCTTTGCAGGATTGGTGTTCGTTTGAGGTCTCTAGGACTCGGTATGCAGTGATTTCTATTTATTGTGAGTTTATTGCTATTTATAGCAATTTTTGGGAGTGATATAGATGAACCCTTTCTATTTTTAGAAATGGTCTTTGGTCACATAGGGAATTACAGGATGAACTCCCAGTTCAGACGAGAGTGAAATAATAAGTGGTTTGAGAGTTATTAATAATTTTGTGGCCAAAAATATATTAAATTGTAAAAAGCGCTTATTATAAAGTTATAACTTAACTTTATAATTGAGGGTCTAGGCATCATTAAAAGGGGGCCGAATTAATAATTAATTATGTGGGCGCCAACTCCCAAGTTTTAATGGAATAATTAAAAGTTGAAATGATATAACATTTTTATGTTAGTATTGGTGCTTTATGGAAGGAATCGACCCCCTCTTGTAATTTCATTATATATTGCTCATGTGGTTCGATTTTGGGCATCATTCTATGCATTGGCTATTTACTTCTTCTCTGGAGCATTGGAGTTTGTGAGGAACCAAGGGTTTCTGTAGAGTTCTGAGCTTATCGGCATTGGAGAGCATTGCTTCTTCTCTGTAGTAGCAGTCAGAGGTGTGAAATATTCACCTGATATTGCTTATTGGATTGGCTTCATACAGAGGTCAACATTGTGCTGATTGGAGGAATAAATTTCAGAATTTATTATTGGATAGAGGGCCTATTTTCATAGCAGACTGAGAGCATTGAATTAAGGAACTATTGGCTATCTGTTGTGGCTCGAATCATTTGCTTTTTGCTGTTTATACACCAGCCGTACCCTCACATTCATACCTGGTTCGATTTTGTTTGAGGCACCCAAAAATACAATAGAAATCATAATAAGGGCCGCCTAGGGTGAAAGGATCGTTTGGCATCAACACATTGGGGTTTTGTTGCTGATTGGTGGAGATTTCAGCATGCCTCGCTTTTTCAGCCAGCCTTTATTGAAAGGGTTTTCTTCCATAATACCGGGTATGCCTTTTGATTGTAACAAGTTTCCCTTACGAAATAATGAAGAAGAATGTTGAAATCGTCTAGTACATTCCTTAGTTGTTTAGTTTTCAAATTCTAGAAGTTTTATTTCAGCATATGTATTTCTTTTTTATGTTAAGCCATCTCAAGAAAAAAACACAAAAAAATTGCAAACAACATAAACCAAAAACAGTTCAGCAGTTAGAGCCTTGAAGAGTTCTTACATTGGTATCAGAGTGGTTTCTTGCCATCCTTTGGGTTTATATTAGATTGTTAATGCAACCTAGTGACAGGGAAAGAAGGTATTATTAGAGAGAATACAGGAAAACATGGCATCTGCCACTGGTACCTGAAGGAAATATAGTATCTAGATTGATAGGTATTCACTAGGAGTCATCTTCTTGGAACTCTGGACAAGTTGCAGATATGGGTGACAAGACAAAAGAGATTCCGTAGAGAAATGATAGAAGAAATGAGAATAGAGATGATGACAGGGAAATGAGAGAGACTCTGAGAGATTTACAGGTTGGCTAGCAACAGGTAGCTGGGGTATTACAACAGCTCACAGTAGCACTACAACAGTTGAATGCGCCTAGGAGACTCCCCCAGGATCAAGATGATGATCAGAGTATAGTTGGGTCACGAAGAGTGCAGAGAGCCCCTTCACAGACAACATATAGACCTACTCGGCGCACCTTCTTGAGGGAACCACAGGCTGATGAGAATGCTAAAGGGGTTGAAGATCCAACATATGTTGACGCAGTCATGGAACCTAATGATGATTGGGAATTATTGACTCCACAGGTGCGTGAACGGATGCATTTTGATAGAGTCGTAAATTTGAGGATTGAGTACTACAGGTTTCGACAGGGACATAGACAACGAAATCAAAACAAAGACTTGAAGCATGCCACTAGTAAAATCACATTACCTTATTTTAATGGCAGTGGCAAGGTAACAACTCAGTCTTGGATCCACAAGTTGGAAACTTTCTAGTCACTCCGACCCATGTCAGAAGAAGAAGCCATTAAATACGCCACATTGCATCTAGAGGGAGGAGCCCACGATTGGTGGTATAATGGGATGGTGACCCTGCAACATGATCACATCACCACTTATCAACAGTTTGTAGATAGACTTGTTGACTGCTATGATAAGAAGGATCCGGAGACATATTTTAGAGATCTTGCCCAGTTGAAACAGGTTGGGAGTTTAGAGAGTTATATCAGTGAATTCTAGAGGTTATGTATTATGGTTATTGATATTTCGGAGCAAAGGATGGTTGTACTTTTTACGGAGAGCCTAATGGAACCCTTGAAAGGGCGGTAAAGGGATTTGACCCAGTGACATTGCAGGAAGCAATAAAGAAGGCGAGAAGTAAGGAGCCTACAACACCTCACAGTAAGCTCTCATCAAAAGGATCTTCCTGTTACAAAGATAACAAATCCTTCCTAAAAATAAAGAAACGTTAGATTATAACAAAGATCAAAAAGGGAAATCAGCAGCTCCATTTAATAGGGAAACACTTAATGATTTGCGCAAGAAAAAGTTGTGTTTCTACTGCAAAGGACCCTATGATGCCAACCGTGATTGTCCATTAAGGCCTAAGGGGAAGGCAAATCGAGTTATGTGGGCATTTTATGAAGATTCCGAATCTGAAAATTCGGACCAGCAAACTGATCAAGAAGTATCCGAGGCTGAAAATGATGAAAAAGAGCCTAAAAAGTTAAAAAAAATGGATGCACATGAAGAAGACTTGAGGCTAAAGGAGGCACGTCTCACTAGCCTTAAGCAGGAAGGTTCTTTCGGGATGCGAGCGATACTAGCTGGTCAGAAGGTCATCACTTTATTGGATACAGGTGCCACACATAATTTCATTGATGCCAGGCTAGTCTAGAAATGTGGGATCCGTACTGAGGAGTTTGAGGACATATGGGTGAGAGTTGCACATGGTTACACTTGTAAGTATAACAGAATGATTGCTGGTCTTCCATTGCATGTGAACAATCATGAGTTCAAGACTGATTTTTACGTGGTGAATATGGGAGACACTGATTTGGTGTTGGGGATGCAGTGGCTTCATGACATAGGGAAGTTCACACTTGATATTCGCGAGATGGAGATGTCTTTCAAGATGGATGGGAAGACACATATACTCAAAGCCATAAGGGATAGCAGTTGAAGAATGATCTCATTCAGGAGAATGGAGAGACTTATACAACATGACATGGCTGAGTGTATGTTGATGCCTACACCGGAGGGGCAGCAAAAGACAGAATACCATCCAGACATTCAGGAACTGAGAATTAAGCATGTGAAGGTTTTCAGTGACATTCCACCTGGTAGACCTCCAGAGAGACGTATTGAGCACATTATAGAGCTGTAGGAGGGTGCGAAATCCGTGATGATTACACCTTATCGGCATCCAAAGTGATTGAAGGATGAGATTGAGAAAACAATTAAGGAGTTGCTTGCTATGGGACACATTAGGCCGAGTAAGTCGTCATTATCCTCTTCAGTTATGTTGGTAAAGAAAAAAGATGGTACCTTGCGTATGTGCATTGATTATAGGGTCTTGAATAAGAGGACAATCAAAAAGAGGTACCCTATTCCACGATTTGATGAGCTGATTGATGAGTTGCATGGTGCCTATTATTTCTCAAAGATAGATTTGAGATCGGGTTATCACCGGATCCGTGTTAGGGAGGATATAGAGAAAACATTTAGATGTCATTGTGGGCACTATGAGTTTTTGGTTATGCCATTTGGGCTAACCAATGTACCAACTACTTTCTAGTCCACTATGAATAGGGTCTTCTGGCTTCAATGTAGGAAATTCATGCTGGTATTCTTTGATGATATCCTGGTTTATAGCAGAACTTGGGAGGAGCATATTGCACACTTGGATACAGTTTTGGGAATTTTGGACAGGGAATCCTTGTATGCCAAGGAGTCCAAGTGTGATTTGGGTATGACAGAGTTACTGTACGTAGGCCACATTGTCAGTGCAGAGGGTGTACGGATGGATCTTGAAAAGATCCACGCTATTGTTGATTGGCCTACTCCTGAGAACCTCACTCAGCGACGCGGATTTCTAGGCCTTTGCGGCTTCTATCACCGATTTGTTAGTGGATATTCACGTCATGCAACACCTTTGACGAACTTGATGAAAAAAGGTGCGTTCATATGGACTCCTGAGGCACAGGAGTGTTTCCAGAGGTTTAAGGACCTTATGACTACTGCCCCATTCTTTCTATGCCTGATTTCACGAAACCTTTTGAGCTTCAGTGTGATGCTTTTGGTTAGGGAATTGGTGTTGTGCTTATGCAGGATAAGCACCTAATTGCTTATGAGAGTCGGAAACTCCGAGGGAAAGAGAGGGGCTACAACATATATGACAAGGAAATGTTGGCCATTATGCATGCATTGGCCAAATTCAGGCAATATCTTGTGGGCAGCAAATTTAGCATTAAAACTGAACTTAAAAGCCTAAGACATTTCTTAGGACAGCGAGACCTCAATGATTGTCAGCAAAAGTGGGTTAGTAAATTGCAGGCATATATCTTTGACATCACTTATGTCAAAGGAACCCAAAATGTTGTTGTTGATGCCTTATCTCGTCGTCCACATTTGAGCTCTATGGTTCAGATTTTAGATGATTGACAGCATTTGATCATGGCAAATTATGCTAAGAACACTTGGGCCGCTGGGATAGTTGAGGGGTCTATTCAGGGCAGCAATTATACAGTTTTAAATGAGTTGATCATTTACAATGGCAAAATTTATTTCACCCCAGGATCGGACATGAAACGCAGGGTGTTGAGATTCTTTCATGATGAGCCGATGGTAGGACATCCAGGATATTTCAAAACATATAGGCAGGTCCAAGAGCACTTCACTTGGAAAGGGCTCAAGGCGGATGTCCTTAGATATGTCAAAAAGTGCTCTACATGTCAGCAGAATAAACATGAGCACACATCCCGTACTGGATTACTTCATCCACTTCCCATTCCTGTTAGTAAGTGGGAGTGTGTATCCATGGATTTCATTACGGGCTTGCCGAGAGCCCAAGGGAAGGATTGTATATATGTGGTTGTTGATTGGCTGACAAAATATGCTCCCTTTTTTCCAATTACCACTACATACACAGCGACACGGGTAGCAGAGTTGTTCTTCCATGAGGTATTCAGTTTGCATGGCTTGCCTCAGAATATTGTTAGTGACAGAGACAGTCGGTTCATGAACCACTTCTGTCAGGAGTTATTCAGACTATGTGGGACCAAACTTACTCCAAGCACCAACTACCACCCACAAACAGATAGGCAGACAAAGATATTAAATAAATGGGTAGAGGGATACCTCAGGAATTATATTGCAGGGCATCAGAAGGCTTGGGTGAAGTAGATTTACCTTTGTGAGTGTTGTTATAACACCACTCATCACATGTCTATCCAAATGACTCCATTTATGGCTTTTTATGGCTATGAAGCGCCCAGTTTTCTAGATTTCCTCCTAAGCGATAGTAGAGTGCCTAGTGCTGGTCATTTGTTGCAGGAGAGCCAAAACATTGTGAGGGCTCTCAAAGGAGAATATTGCTAAAGCACAAAATCAACAGAAGAAGTACGCGAGTTTGAAAAGGACTTAGCGAATGTTTGAGGTGGGAGATTTGGTGTATTTGATGCTACATCTCTATTGTCAGTCCACTCTCAGGAAGAGTGGTGCAAAGAAGCTTAAGCCACGCTATCATGGCCCTTTTGAGGATTATCAGGCAGGTTGGTGAGGTGGCTTATGAGCTAGAGTTACCGGCAGACAGTAGAGTGCATAATGTTTTCCATGTGTCTCGCCTCAAGAAGGGGTTGGGACATGGTGTGGTTCCTTTTGCATTCCTACCACCCTTAGATGATGAGGGGAAGCTGATTTTGATGCCTGGGGCTATTTTGGATGTTAGGGAGAGACAGTTGTGGAGACGAGTCATCAGGGAATATTTGATTAAGTTGAAGGACTTGCTGGTGTAGGATGCTACTTGGGAGAGAGAGGATGTATTACAACATCATGAGTAGAGATTGCTTGAGGACAAGCAATTTCAGGGAGGGCGGACTGTGATGTCCCCTTCTAGTTGACATCAGTCAAATGAGTAGATTGGCCTACCACTGACCCTCATAGGCCAATGAGGTTGGATAGAGGGTCTCTTGAGGGATGCATCTTCTTCAGTGATCTGAACTTTGCAGGATTGGTGTTTGTTTGAGGTCTCTAGGATTCCGTATGCAGTGATTTCTATTTATTGTGAGTTTATTGCTATTTATAGCAATTTTTGGGAGTGGTAGAGTTGGACCCTTTCTCTTTTTAGAAATGGTATTTGGTCACATGGGGAATTACAGGATGAACTCCCTGTTCAGACGACAGAGTGAAATAATAAGCGGTTTGAGAGTTATTAATAATTTTGTGGCCAAAAAGATATTAAATTGTAAAAAGAGATTATAAATTTATAACTTAACTTTATAATTGAGGGTCTGGGCATCATTAAAAGGGGGCAAAATTAATAATTAATTATGTGGGCGCCAACTCCTAAGTTTTAATGGAATAATTAAAAGTTGAAATGATATAACATTTTTATGTTATTATTGGTGCTTTATGGAAGAAATCGACCCCCTCTTGTAATTTCATTATATATTGCTCGTGGTTCGATTTTGGGCATCATTCTATGAGTTGGCTATTTACTTCTTCTCTGGAGCATTGGAGTTTGTGAGGAACCAAGGGTTTCCGCAAAGTTCTGAGCTTATCGGCAGTAGTTAGAGGGTGTGAAATATTCACTTGATATTGCTTATTGGATTGGCTTCAAACAAAGGTCAAGATTGTGTTGATTGGAGGAATACATTTCAGAATTTATTATCAGTTAGAGGCCTGATTTTCATAGCAGACTGAGAGCATTGAATTAAGGAACTACTGGTTGTCTATTGTGGCTTGAATCGTTTTCTTTTTGCTGGTTATAGCCCAACCGAACCCTCACATTCATACCTGGTTCGATTTTGCTGAAGGAGGCACCCAAAAATTCAATAAAAATCATAATAAGGGGCGTGTAGGGTGAAAGAATCGTTCGACAGCAACATATTGGGTGTAATGTCCCCATTTTCATGTGCATCAGAGTTTGAGGGATTAGCCTATTATGCTATCCCTCGTAGGCTAATGAGGTTGGTTAGAGGGTCCTTTAAGGGATGCATCTTCTTCAGTTGTCAGGGTTTTGCAGGTTTGGCTTTCGTTCGAGGTCTCCAATACTCTGTATGCAGTAATTGCTATTTATAGTAAGTTTTGAGGGGGTTAGTGAGGGACCCCAGCTATTTTTAGCAATGGGTATGGTCGTATGCGGCCTGATCACGTCAGCTTCCAGTTCAGACAACGTGCAGAGATGATGAGTAATAATGGAGATATTAATATTTATTTGGTTAAAATAAATATTAATAGTTTTGAGCTATTATTGTAAAGTTATAATATAATTTTATATTATAACTTAAGTCACTTAAGTGAAGGATCAATTTATCAAAGATGGGGCCAAGTGAACAATTAATTTTAAAAGAATTATTTGTGCACCAACTATAGAGTTTAAGTGAAAAAAATTAAAAGTGGGAATATATCTTTTATCCCACATTGGCTAGGAAAGTGTTTGAGCTCTCACAAGAAAAGAATAAAAGAGACTTAAGAGCTCATTCTGAGGAATTGTTATGTTGATGGTTGAATTGGTATTCTCTTCTCTGGAGCATGGGAGTTTGTGAGAGACCAAGGGTTTCAGTAGAGTTCTGAGCTTATCGGCATTGGAGAGCGTTGCTTCTTCTTTGTATCAGCATACAAAGGGTGTGCAATATCAGCTGATTATGCTTGTGAAGACAGGCTTCACTCAGAGGTCAACAGTGTGCAGATTGGAGAGATAATTTTCAATATCGAATGTCAGAAGAAGAGCAGTGAAAAGGCAGATTGTATTCATCTATTTGAAGGAGGTGTATGCTGATTATAGAGGCCGTATTGTTTTCTTTTTTCTGTGTTTGCACCAGCCATGCCATTTCTCCTGTATGTGGTACGATTGCTTGGTTAGAGAGGCCCATAAATTCAGTAAAAATAATAGAAGTGACCGGTCAGCATTGGGAATAGATGTGCTGATAAATGTTTGATGGTTTGTGCTGATTGAGGGAATTAAAAGCTGTTCATATGTTGCCTTTTCCAGCCAGCAAGGGTTTCAAACATATTGTGGACCATAAATGGTATGTTTGTCTGATGTACACATTTTTGTGATTGTATTGAAGAAGATTAAACAAAGAATGTCATCTATTGAAGAGATATAGCTAGTTTTAAGTTTCCAGAATTTTTCCTTTATTTGTATTTGCATTTTCTTTCTATGCAAACCCCTCTTCAAAAACACAAAAAATTACATATATCAAACAAACGAAAACAAACAATACAGTTCAGCAGTTAGAGCCTGTGAAGGGTTCTTACATTGGGGTTTTGTTGCTGATTGGTGGAGATTTCAGTGTGCTTGTCTTGTTTTTTCAGCCAGCCTTTATTGAAAAGGTTTTCTTCCATAATACCGGGTATGCCTTTTGATTGTAATAAGATTCCCCTATGAAATAATGAAGAAGAATGTTGAAATCCTCTAGTACATTCCTTATTTTAATTTTCAAATTCTAGAAGTTTTATTTCAGCATATGTATCGCTTTTTGTGTTAAACCATCTCAAAAAAGAACACAAAAAAAATTGCAAACAACATAAACCAAAAACAGTTCAGCAGTTAGAACCTTGAAGTGTTCTTACATTGCCATCGTATATATAAAGGGAGAAGAATGAATTCATTTTCGCACCAAATCAAAACGATTTTATCTCTGCAGGTTGACAGCGAATTACTCCTTAAGTGGCAGAGATTTCTTCCCAGAGCTGACAGTGACTTATCAGTGTAAAGACAATGAAATCCACTGCAACAAGCCTGCAATTTTGAGCATTATAGTGGGGTTTAAAAAATTCTGAGATTTGGGGTGGTAAGACAACAAAATCTAAACATATCATAATGTAAAAATCACCTATTGTTTCCACATTTTGATTCATTTCCATTCTACTTCAAGTTCACAATGCTAAATCAGAATCACTTGTGATGGAGTTTTCAACCTTTTTCAAGCGAAGATGCTAAATATCCCATAAGAAAAAAAATCGCATTATGGAACTTTAAGTCACATGGGTTCAATTGAAATTGATTGAAATAGAACGAAATCTGATTTGAATCCTCATGCAAATCCAATGAATCTAAGTTTATAGGAAGGGTGGATTAATGAATTTAATTGTATTTCAACATAGTCAAGTTCATTTCAATTTTTTTAGTTTTCTTTTAAAACAATCAGATTATCATAGAGAAAACTATTAAATTCTAGATTAGAAGTCTCACTAAGGCATTGAAGTGAGGCATTTTCAAAAGGTTTTAATAAAGTACAACTTATTAATTCAAATTTAAATCTAAAGGCTTGATATGCTAATCAAAATTGAAAACTCCAGGCCTAATTGTGGATTTGTTATGGTAGGGAGGAGTATGTCAGGAGCCAAGGCTGGGAGCTTGAAGAAGGATCAACAACTCAAGTGAGGAAGGACGTCGAGGAGATGGCACCAAAATCTAGTTTCACTACCAAGCACAAGAAGATTGGAGAGACTAGTCTTGGGCCCGTCAATATGATCCAAGTGAAAGAAAGGATGTCTAGAGATCCAACTTCTCGGATGGCCAAGATGATGATAAAGAATGGGATAGTTCAAGCAACCGCCTTTTCAGTGCATTGAGTTGGTCCTTGAATGTGCCAAGAATTATAACCCTCAAAAGAAGACAATTGAGTATGGGAAAGAGAAGAAGAGGATTATAGCTTTGCTATCAGAAAAGGCCATCAGGATGGCTTTCGACATACCAACTCACCAGGAGGGAACCTTTATCACCAAAGAGTAGGCATTGAAGCACTATGAAGATCAAGTGGACGCATGTGCGAAGAGGATGAACGATGAATGGATGGTTGAGCCATGAAGACATTACTCCAAAATCTTAAGTTGACCATGCTAACTATATCGGACTTGCAAGATGTTGGTGATCACACTGTGATGCTGAACAGAGTGATGGGGGAACCACATGGCAACACTTTCAAGACTTGGATGTACTACTTCATAGACAAGATCTTATCAGAAGAGGTGATGTTTGAATGGGCGAAGATCATCAGTGACAACATTGATCACCTGCTAAGGACGATGAAGAACACTAAGGCATTTTACATTACATCTTACCTTGTCTACATGCTGGCCAGAGTATTCAAATTCCCAGGATTGGCAAGTTTGGGAAGGTGTGGAACAACTCAAGGAGAATACTTAGTGCATGAATTCTATCCACAGCTACACCTTCACCATCACAAGAACTTCAAGATATTCAATGATGCATTCGCTATGAAGATTGTGAGACAGTTGCAAGAGGCTCCAGATGTGAGGCTTTCCGAGGAGGCTAAGAAGTTGATTGAAGAGTATGGATCATGATACATCGAATATCCCAAATTCACATATATTTGAATACTTGAAAGTACAGTTTGTCTAAGGAAGCTTCCTAGATATCCAACGAACAAGATGGTCATCATGGAGGTAGCAAGGCAACTGCTTGCCTTCGACAGAATCCAAAAGAACAAGCACAAATTAGGGGTTAAATTTGACTTCAATTTGGGGAGTGAGACTTGTCCATCACAGGCAACAGCTGAGGCAACATATGAGGAGTTTGAGTACTACTAGGATTTTATGAGTCAAGAGGAAACGTCGACCCTACAAAGATGATCAAAAGAGCATATGGGAACAAATATCTTCACATCACACACATAAAAGACTATTGGGCTGATGCAAAAGATGATTTGGAAGTCAAAAGGGGCATGTTCTCGAGGTTGATAGTGTACATGATTAGAAAGTACAAGTGCAAGGGAATCTAGGTACCTGATCAGTTAGAGGAGGATGATAATATCAGTAGAGGAGATTTCAACACCACTACAAATCTTGAGTTAGAGACAATTAATAGGGAGGATGATAAGGAGCTTAGTCTTGAGACTTTGATGCTTCTAGTGGCCCTTTTCAGTCAGCAGTGGTTGGATGGCAAGATAGCCAATTTAGAAAGAAGAGGAGTACCTTTGACGTATGATAAGATGAAGGAGGTTGAAGAAATTGAAGAGGAATCATCGGAGCAACTTCAAACATCAAGTGGGTAGCAAGGTGAAGTTAGCAAGAAAAGGAAAACTATTGCGAAGGGTCCACAAAGCAAGAATTCGAGAGAAAAGGGAATCAAAATTGAAGAGCCACAAGCAAAGAGACAGAAACAGACTACTCCTCCATCTAAAGAAAGTGCAACTTCGAAACAAGGAAAGACAATGCCATTTAAGGGGAAGGAAGTGCATCAAGAGATTTCTTCCGAATCGGAGGGGAACATTAGTCAAAGTTCCTCAGGATATTCTCCATTGAGTGCCACTAAGTTAGAAGGGATGCTCCTCCCATAGAATGGGAATAATGATGAGATGGTTGACATTGAGGATTCTCCTAAGGATGACAAAATCCCACCTCCTAATGAAGATGATGTTACAGTTATACCAGTTGAAAGAAGAGAAGAGCCCAATTTGGAGTTAGGAGAGTGCACAACACCTGATTGGTTATGGGATATGATATAAGGAAAGGAGAAGTTGATGAGCCTGGGCTAGTTGAAAATATTGGAAATCTTATACAACAAGTTGAGAAAGAGGGTCAACCAACAGGAAGGGTAGCTAAGGTGATGAGGGCTGATTCAGGAACCCGCAAGGTTCAAATCGCCATTCCTAAGGTGAACAAAGCAAGAGAGAACATTCATCCCCAGGACTATGAGATAGTTGAACATGAGTTGAGAGCTACAACAAAGAAGATAGAATATGAGGAAGCTTGAGATGCTCTTAAGGCCATGCAAAATAGGGTGAATAAGGAAGTGGCAAAGAAGAACAAGTATAAATAGGAAAATAAGAGATTGAGATAGTGCTACAAGAATGTCTTCAAACAAATCTAGCAAATAGATCACACAATTGTACCACCTTTCACCCTTGAGAGGGAAGATATTGATAGTGCAGAGGCATCAAAGGCATCACTTCAAGAGACTCGAGCTTGGATGGAGGGAGTGGTACAGAAAGGATTGGCATTCTCCCAAGATTCGTGGAGCAGTTTTAGACACTTATAGCACTTAGAGCTAGATTTTGTGCTTTCATGGACCTTTGGGATGAGTTTCAGCCCATGAAAGATAAAATCATGCTGCAACTGCAAGCTATGGAAAATGTTCCTGAGCAGCTATTGGTAAGAGGTAAAGTGATCAAGGCAGGAGGAATGGAAGACATTGAGTCATGGTACTTTGCTTTGGTTCATCGACATGATACTTTGGAGAAGATAAGGAATGATCGCCTTCAACTTTGAGGAGAAGAAAGAAAACATGAACCTAGACATTTTGAAGGAGAAGTTGAGAGCTTTTAGTGTTGGTGAGAATGGTATCATCAAGAACGGAGTATTTGGAAGGTCTTTCATCTCTTAGGCTTCTCATGATTTCAGTCTGAGACAATGCAGCTCAGTGGAGAAGACAATTGTTAGAACTAGAATTGAAATGAAACTAGCAGATTGGAGAATTCAAAATACACCCATGCCTTCAATGAATGAACTCAATAATATGGTGTCCAAGTTCATCGAATTAGCAAAGAAAGAGAAAGGCAAAGGAAATATTATTTTAGATGATAATTTGATGTAAGCCTATGTTGCAAGCTATTTTCTCATTGGTTGGTAGTTTAGCTGTTTAATTCTTATTGGCTTACCATTTGGTGCCATTTGATTGGTTGTCACTTTTTTGTAATTTTGCCATTGGCCGATAGGGTGGCAACCCTAATTAGGGTTTGTAGGATTCAATCTGGGCCATTGATTCTAATTTAAATCCTCCATATAAGGCTTTCTCCTCTCATTTGTAAAGTTAGCTGGAGAATTGTTGCTAAGATAATGCCAAATTTGCTTTACTTGTCATTGTTGTCTCGCATGGTGATTAGTTGTGATTAAGTTTGAATTATTGCATGGTTATCTTCATCCTCACTTAGAATAGATTTCAATTTTAATTTGTTGAGACAGAATAAAATTTGCTTAAGTAGTTTAGTTGAATGGGAGTAATTGTGGATGTTTACTTGGTTGACTCGATTTAAACTAGGCCACTAACCTCTTGCTGATTGTAAGTGTGCCTTGTGTGGTAAGGTAGTGATTAAAAGTACTTAACTTCAATTGATATCTAATCTTTAGTTTGTATCCATTTGATGGGATTGAAGAGGAAATATTGATTTGAAAATCTTTAAGTATACCTTAGAAGCTTGCACTAGGTGGGTGGGAGTCGTTGAAAAAATCGCATCTAGTAGAGTCCAAGTCATCCATACTTCCTTGAATTCATGGTTATGAGTAGTAGTAGAAGTTAAGTTTAAGTTTAAGTTGAAAGAGAGTTGAAAATCAAAAAACTATATTTTCATTGGACATTGTGAAGCCCAAATGTTTAGAAATCCAATTGACAAGTCTTGAGAAATGACGTAAGTCCCCTAAGTGATCGCCAGCAAGTCACATCATTTCACTGAGCGAGTACCCACAATTGAAGGGAACCTTGAAGTCATTTCATGATCTTACTTTGCAATCTTAACATGAGAAGTGACCTTATTCAAGAGAGGATTGAGTATTTAGTACTTCATTCCAAAACATTGAGTGCTTGATTCTATATGTTGTAGTGGAACAAAACTCACATCAACACGTAGGAAACTGTGGGTTTCTATAACTGTTTCATTAGGAAGAAAATTGGTATACTTCTGGTTGCTCTTTACGTCAACAAGAAGGCTATCGATATTACCCTAGCAATAAGCTCTTTTTGGTGTAATTTTATTTAAGTGCTTTGGAAAATGTTTGAAAATCATTCCTAAAAGAAGAGGAATTGATAGTGAGTATCGCCCTTTTTTGTGAATATCAGTTAAGTTCTTATTGAGCCACCAACGATAAGAAGGGAGCCTCCTTTATTGCTGAGAGGAGAGAGAAATCTCGTTAACGTTGCCTAAAGTCACAATTTTGTAAGTTGTTGTCAAAAGTGACCTACAAAATTTTTAGCCAACACATCTGACCCAAATTCATTTGATTAGTAATCAATACATTGATATTCTATATATCAATATACTTATATTTGATGATCTATATATCAATACATTTATATTCAATGATCTATCTCTTCCCAATTCCATTTTGATGAGTAAATCCTACCTATATATAATGATCTCTAATTTCCTTGATCGATATCAATAGATGACACAATTGCTGATTGCATGTTCTTATTGGCTGCATTGCAGATTGTATCTCTGATCCTTGTGATCAGTCCTAGTCATATGTCTTAAAACCATCCTCTCCTCTTCCATACCAATTATCTCTTTGCAACAGTTGCCTCTCTAAAGGGTCGCAACTCTTTTTTAATAACACAATTACACCTTAACCATGATCACACCACTTGACTTAGTGGAATTAAATCTTATGATTCTTTCTACTAAGCATTACCGTCATTTACTATTTCGCTGTCCTCCATCGATCGATTAGCAATTCTCTTAATATACTCTCTATGTTTAGTCTCCTATAACTTTAATAAATTAATTCAAATCCTTATGATCACCTCTTTGCTTTTATCAGTTTTTCCCCTCATTTTCTGATTTGACAATTGCTGACTCATATTGCTCGATGTACACATGGAATGTCTATTGGGTGCGATAATCTTATGGTCATGCGGTTGACATTGGTTGATCGTATGTCCTCCTGCCCACAATATTGGAACTAAGAATCCAAACTCCTTTTGATGGTGTGTGGACATCATCTTTTATAGCCACAAAGATGTCTGCTACGAAGTTTATAAATGCTAATGTCCATCGATGCCTCCTTTGGTTGCCACACTTCGAACTCTTCACTTATCACTGATTGTTATATTTTGCTGAGGTCGCATGATTTGTATGTTTTCACTTTACCTTTACTAATCATCGATCCTCAAGCATATCGTTGTTTTATTAGACTTCTGTGCTGATCATTTCATCAGCATAAGTTGGTATTAAGAATGTATCGACTAAGTTTAGATCTAGTTAGCAACGTAGGATAGTTACTAACAATTGATCGCTAATAATGTACTAGAATTCAAATATTAAAACATTTCTTTAAATCAAGGGATATAAGCAAATTAAACATATATTTTATTTCTGAACAATGTATGTTTTGAGCAAAATATATATTAAAATATCTCTATATGGTACATAGATTTGTAGGTCTTGGATTTATATTATATTATATTATAATTTGTCATTATTTATTTAATTATATATATATTCTAACTTTATTATTATTAATTATAAAATCTGATTTCAAAGAGGCAACATTAGAATGTTGGCAAATTACTCATGAAATATCTTTACTCTTTATGGATTAGTTTCCCTCCAAATCATTTGATTAAATATTGTCACATAGTAGAAAATATAAAGTGACAAATCCTTTGCTCAGACATAATAGGAAGAATAGATAAGTTCTCACTGGATTCATCAGTTTTCTGCTAGATGGTAGCGCACCAAGGAATTGCAAGTCAAGTCAAGTCTAGTCAGATTAGTCACGAGTTTTCTAGTGAACTCACCAAGTTTAATAGTTGGACTTGGTTAGTTTTAGGGGACTCTCCTATTGAAGGAAAACGTGATGCATAATGCTTTCTTTTTCTTTTCATCACTTTTGTCTTCAATAGGTGCATTCTTAGTGTATTTTATTGATTGTTGGCTAATTGGGAGTTCAATTTGAAAGCATTTGTTCATGGTTGGTTAAAAAAACATACAAGTGATAAACAATGAAGAATGGCATGCTTCATGAACATCGAATGACCTTGAAGGCATTCATTTAAACCTATTGCAGAGGCTCTACCCTTGACCCTGCTTTGTTTTGCAACAGGGAACATGCTAGGGGTGTTGCCCCTAGATCTCACTAGGGACTTTTTGTTAGTATTCAGAAGCACTGACAGGGGGATGAATCAGTGTAACCAATTACTTAATAATTTTCACCATCGATCTAACAAAGTTAATCAACAACTTCCAAATAATGAAACACACAGCTGATGATATCAAATAGAAGTAAATAACATCAAGCATCCACATAAGCAACACACAACACAAATTTTTCTTGTGGAAACCCTTGTAAGAGGGAGAAAACTCCTGTTAGGAGCTACAAATAACCTTTCTGAGGGTTCACCCTGTTAGGAGTGACTAGTACACTGTTAGGAGTACAATTAGATCAGTTATGATCTACCTTGCTAGAGGATTTCAAAACTCCAATAAAGAAGTTACCCTGTTAAAGGATTTGCAATAAGAACCTGTTAGGGTTCATCCGGTTAAGGGATTTTTCTTGCTGCAACTGCTAGGGAACAACAAGATAAATGATTTGGAAGTAGCACTACTTGCCAGTCAGATCCAATCTGTTCCTCTTCTTTCTGATACTGCACTAATCTCTGCTCCTTCAAACTCTGATTGCTCCACTTGAAAATACGATCGCAACCCTAAATCAAAACGATTTAGATCATCTTAAATAGTGTTGTCTTTAGGTCACTTAAAACCTAGAAACTTTCTATCATAGTCGGCACAAAGTACTGACCAACCACCTCAAGATCAGCGACAAAAATACCTAATGTGTCTCTATCAAACGTAATACCCATGTTTATGACCAATAGTTGACCATAGATCCACCGCCTTAACCTATTTAATATGTAACTCTGATCGGTGAACCAATAGGTATACTGTCTCCTTCACCAAAAACACAATTCACTCAAATCACTGGAATAACTGTTGCGATGGGAATCATGGATTGCACTGACCATATTAAAACCTCATTTAATATCGCAATGCTTGAACTGTACTGCAACTCGACCGCTACCAACTTCTCTGACTGAAAATAGTTCTTCCTGTACACTAATCAATGCAATTAACTGTTTCTTCCATTACCGATCATGTAAAGATCTTACCAGTCGCTCCAATCATGTTAAATGACAATGTTGCCATCAATGACAACCAATTATGCATCCCTTATGACCGCTCCTCATAAGAACTCAAAAACTATCATAATGCCAACAATCTCCTCCTTTGGCATTGATGGAAAAAACTTTGTGAAACAACATTCTGCCATACATAACTCCTAAGTTCATACTTCCCAGTTAAACTATTTTTACTGTACCCATTCTCATACTCATACTCCCCCTTTTTGTCATACAATGACAAAAGTTCACAAAGTGAAATGTGGACAAATATGGCATACCAAGCTTACATTCTATCAAATACATCCTCGTAGTTTGCCTTTGTTGTCTCCAATGACATATCCCACGACTTTTTCAAATAGTGCATAGAAATGATGTGCCCATGTAGATTAGATGCTAACTCCGCCACCTAGAGTGTTCAAGTCTGGCTACTGTGGGTGCAAGGTATGTTTGTGCTTCAAGTAGTGTGATGACCCTCTTATCATGTTCAACTTGTAACATGCCTCACTTTGTGTGTAATCATTTTCACTTTGGCTCTGTATTTTGATGTAGAGCTTGTGATAGGATCAAACTTTTCAACTAAGTTGTCAAGCTCCTTTAGAGCATCTTCTCTATTCTTCTCCAAATCCTTGGGAAAATCTGAAACCTTTGACACTTTGGTCAATAACTAACCTACCTCTTTTAGTATGTTCTTTGTCTTATCCACAAGTTTTGAAAGTGTCGTCTTGTCTTTGGCTATCTTCTCTGTTAACTTCACTGTCCTTTTCTTCTCATACTGATGCTCAACCAACTTTATTGGGGCATCCTCCAAGTCAGGTACTTGATAAAAAATGGCTTTGATCAATATGTCCAGCTGATCAATAGGACTATCATGTTTGTCATATTCCACATCAGAAACTAATTTACTAATTATGTTCCTGGAAGCCTTCAATACTCTAACCTTCTTGCCTTTCAGTTTGTCCTTTTCTGCTTTCACCTTAAGCTTTTCAAATACTTTCCTCAACTCCTTAGGGCTCATCTTTGTTATATCAATAAGTGCTTGATTTTCTTCATCTTCTTGTTCACCTTCATCCTCTTCCTTAGAACTATTTGAATCCTTTGTTCTACTCTTCTTCTTAGTGCTAGATTCACCGGTTATATCTAGCTTCCTCTTTACTAGAAGTACCTCTTCATCACCCTTCTTATCTTCACTTTTCTGTTCTGTTATTTTCTCTGTAGGTCTGTTCACTTGGTGCATCCACTTGTGTTTGAATATCAATATTCTATATCTGGTCAGGTATATCAGAGATAACATTATCTATGACATCTCTTATCTCTTCAGCTGTTGACTCTTGACCTTGTCCTTTCTCTTCTACCGATTTGTCTTTTGTTTCTTTCTCAGGTTTCAATAACTTTTTCTGTATATCCACAGTCTCATCTCTTACCACTTGTGTTTCTCCAATGAGAGTCCTTGTTACTCTATTCCTTGTCTGGAATTTTGACCTAATAGCTTCAACCATTAACTTCACATCTTCAGTCGTCAATTTAGGTTAGTGCAAATTCTTGTTCCATCATCTCTCTGTCAATCTTTAGAGCTTTTCTCCATCTCTTATCTACTGCCTTGTATAGTTCCTTAGGTATGGCCTTGTATAATTCACTTGGTGCTTTGCAAAATGCATGTAGACTCTCTACAACTGCATCCTCTATCTTCTTTTTACCTTCACTGTCAAATTTATCAAAGTGTTTCATCGCATCAGTCATCCTTCTATATCCCTTAACATCATGGATTATGCTATCAACAATAATAGTTTCATTAGTCTTGACAGATTTCTAAATAGGCTTCCCTACTACTGTGGACTTCTTCCCACTAGCTCTTAGCTCTTTTTATTCCTTATCAGACTCAGTTTCAACTTCGTCTGGCTTAACTTTATCCTTGGTCACTTTCTTGCCTTTTGACTCTTTATAGCCAGATGTTTTCTCTTTCTTCCTTTTATAAGTTTTTTGAACAGTCACATGTGACTTCTTTTGTGGCTTAGTCATAATAGTAGTGGTAGATTGAGTTTCTTTTAGTACTGAACTCCTAGTGACTCTTTGAGGTGTAATTTCTTCAACTTCAGCTTCAACTTTCTTTACTTTAGCAGCAGACATGCCTGCTTCCTCACTCTCCAATTTCTTCCTAAGTTTTGTCATAATTTCTTGATTTATACCACACATTTTGGCTAAGTTATCAACTTGTTTCCTTATTTTTCATTTGGATTACCGGTGCCTTCAATTCACTGTGAATTTTAGAAGATGACTCTTCAAAAGTTCCAAACCTATGTATTGAAGTATCAATTGGTTTTGACCATAGTACATCAACATGTAGAGTGACCAAATCACCATCTACCTCGTATCCCATAGCTAGTACCCAAAATGTCCTAGGTTGCACTTCTTGCAACATACAAGCATCTGTATCTACTAAAAAACAAATATCATTTTTATACTTTTCAACAATATCGGTTGGGATTCTCTCTCTCATGTGCATTTTCTCTTGAAAATCTTTAAAATATCCCCACATAACAGTATTGAAATTGTTTCCTAATGTCCTGATACATTGCTTAATCTGCATTACTCCTGGTTTGTCCCCTGACCATGTGATTGGACCTATTCCAAGAAATTGATTCTGCAAGTAAAAGAATATACATACCAGGAGTGATCCATATTTGAATGATTGTTTCTTATCCTTCTTGATCATTTCCATGTTTACGAAGAATTGGCTTCTCAACATCTCACATAGGTCGTATTTGACATCTTCCTTCACCATTCTGTAAGAAGCATGAATTGCTCCACCAGGTACACTGTTCAACCGCCTAGACTAGTATACTCTATACCCTACCACCATTGCAACAAACCTCACCTCATTGTCTTCAATTTTTTTGATAGTCGTAGCTCGGCGATCTTGTTTGGATTTGGTCAAATGAGTAACCAAATTAGCAGCTATAGTTCGAAGAGTTGGTGGTTCACCGGTCGCGCTGAACCCAGTAACCCTATTGATTATCTCCTTTGTAATCTTGTGTGGCTTGTCCAACCATATGAATTGATCATGGACTTTGCTCAATACATATCTTATCCAATCTGGATGAAAATCATCACGAATCTCGGTTGCATATTCACAATACTCAGACACACAAGACTCCTAATCGCTTTGAAATATGAACAAGCGCTCTAGTAAAACTCGTTAGAATGCAAAGTAATAAATGAGATTACTTTTCCATCTTTATATCATTGAGAATGTAAATGTTATACACAACGGTCAAATAGTGCACTACATCGGTCACAATGGTTAACTCATAACCACAGTTATATGCACGCACAAAAGCAAATATAGCACTTTATCTTTACTAACCATCATTCAAATCACAAGTAGGCATCTTATTATGCATATGAATCTTATTGCTCATTTACTTATAGGGGTTGTTTAGGATTTTTCCGTTTAGCACTCCCCCTTAGTCAATACTAGACTTAGTTCACCGATGGAGTCTCCACGTTTCCTGAAGTTGTGGAGTTCTTAGTCAACTCAGAAGATTTCAATTCACCTTTCTTCACCCATGTCGTTTTCATCTGCTTCAGCATCTGGAATCTGTTTTCCTTTATCATTTTCAACCTTGTTCACATGTTGATCTCTGGTATTCTTCTTTGCTCTACATGTTCTAGCAAGATGACCAACTTTGTTACAAATGTAACAAGTCATACCTATTTGTCTCCAAGGACCAACATTGCCTCTAGCTGACCTTAATCTGCAATTCACAGCCCCATGTCCATAGTTGTGACAAATAGAACAAGTAACATTTGATTGGTTACCTTGATTGATAGGTCTCTGACTGTTGTAATCATATGACCACTGGTTGTTGATTCTGGCCTTGCGCTCATCAGTTCTATGTCAAAATTTGTTGCAATAGTAAGAAACTCCATGGAATGCATTAGATCTAGCATTGTAGTTATCAGTTCTACGATAGGAATTTCCTGATCTAGAAGTAGGACCTCTAGGTCTTACATTAGGACCAATAGGTTTAAATCAGCATACATTAGCAGTATGACCTTCCTTATGGCAATTAAAACATACCGGTCTATACGTTCTCTTACCAGTGTTATTGTTCACCTTGGGTGTTGATTTGTCTCCTGCATTGATGTCCTTAGTGCTAGATGACTCGCTAGCTTCAAAGTTTGAAAAACCTAGACCTTGTTTCTCTCCATTCCTCCTCTGACTTCCAAGTTGCTCATCAAGTTTTGCAGAACCCTTATTGAATTTATCCAGTAGATCATTTGCAACTTTAAGCTCTTCTTTCAACTTCTCATTCTCTTTCCTCATTCCCTCATTCCCTCTTACAATATCAACCTTTTCTTGATTTGAGTCATGTAAGTGTTCATGCAATACAACAACCTCTTGCTCCGATTTGAATAGTTGCTCCAACGTTTCTATTAGGGTTTCATCTTTAGCCTTTAGGGCATTTTCAACAGTTTTCTTGGCATCCTCAGCAACTCTTTCCTTCAAGCTTTTCACACATCCTAACAGACTGACTTTCAAGCTCTGTTTTTGAATTTGCCACTTCTTTAAGTCCATAGTTTTATGCATCAGATCAACAATTGCTTCCTCAAATTCTTTAGACATACTACCTTCAGACAGTTGTTCAATGTAATCTTGGCTTTCATTCAATTGCTCGGTAAGTTCTCTTCTTTTTGCAAGGGATTTCCTCAGCTTATCCTTCAATTCATTGATTAGTCTGTTTGCATCCTCAAGCTACTTCTCATACATGTATCTCTCCATGTTGGATTTTAGGAATCTTTTCCTCAAGCGGTTAAGCTTAATATCAGGAGGACCAAGGCTTTGATACCAATTGTTAGTATTCAGAAGCACTAAGAGGGGGGTGAATCAGTGTAACCAAGTACTTAATAATTTTCACCACCGATCTAACAAAGTTAATCAGCAACTTCCAAATAATGAAACACACAAATGATGATATCAAAAAGCATCCACATAAGCAACACACATAATACAGATTTTTCACGTGGAGACCCTTGTAAGAGGGAGAAAACCACAGTGGGGATGACACCCACAAGCCCACTACTGCAGTAAATGGGTTTTCCTTGTTAGGAGCTACAAATACCCTTTCTGAGGGTTCACCCTGTTAGGAGTGACTAGTACAGTGTTAGGAGTACAATCAGATCAATTATGATCTACCTCGCTAGAGGATCTTAAAACTCCAATAAAGAAGTTACCCTGTTAAAGGATTTACAATAAGAATCTATTAGGATTCACCCGGTTAAGGGATTTTGCTTGCTGCAAATGCTAAGGAACAACAAGATAAATGATCTGGAAGTAGCACTACTTGCCTGTCAAATCCAATCTGTTCTCTGCTTTTTGATACTGCACTAATCTCTGCTCCTTCAAACTCAAATCGCTCCACTTGAAAATACGTTCGCAACCCTAAATCAAAATGATTTAGATCAACTTAAATAGTGCTCTCTTTAGGTCACTTAAAACCTAGAAACTTTCCATCATAGTCGACACAAAGTATTGACCACCTCGAGATCAGTGACAATACCTAATATGTCGGCATCAAATGTAATACCCATGTTTATGACTAATAGTCGACCATAGATCCACCACCTTAACCAATTTAATATGAAACTCTGATCGGTGAACCAATAGGTATACTGTCTCCTTCACCAAAAACACAATTCACTCATATCACTGGAATGATTGTCGCGATTGGAATCATGGATTCCACTGACCATATAAAAACCTCCTTTAAGATCGCAATGCCTAAACTGTACTGCAACTTGACTACTACCAACTTCTCTGACTGCAAACTGTTCTTCCTGTACACCGATCAATGCACTTAATTGTTTCTTCCATTACCGATTATGTCAAGATCTTACCGGTCGCTCCAATCATGTAAACTGACGATGTTGCCATCAATGACAACCAATTATGTATCCCTTATGACCGCTCCTCATAAGAACTCAAAAACTATCATAATGCCAACACTTTTATCCCCAAATCTCTAGTCTACTTTTAGAAACATAATTGTTTTTTGGCTGTGCTAGATGGAAAAGCAGATTTTTTCCTTTATTTGTCTTGAACTAACAAAAATGTTCTGTTTCCCCTATTTTGATGAGTTTTTTAGCAGTTTATAGTCTCTTGATTAGATCCCAAGTAATTAGGTTTAATTTATACTTTAGATTTACCAAGTCTATCCTGATTTTGAGTAATGTTGCTATGATCAAAATAAACCTGTATGTTCTCTAAATTCATTCTTTTACTTCTCATGCATTTTTTAAATTTTTGTATAATTAATTTGTTTTGGGCAAATTTATTCCAAGTCCCAAGTTTGAGTCAAAAGTTTGGGCTGCAAACACTTATTTTCCTGCTATGGCTCAGGCAGATAGTAAAATGTCTATCAAGGGACTTAATAACCAGTGTTACTCCAAGTTTTTGGAATGGTGGGGATGGTAGGGGATGAGTTTCCAGGATGACAATTTGTTTTGCCAAGTTTGGGGATGTCAAGGGGGCAGCTATATAAAATATAGGAAAAATAAAAAATATATAGGGAAAATTGGCGCACACACACACATAAATATTACATTCATAAAGTAAGGGATGTGACAATGATATTGATGAGTGGCCAATGTCTAACATCAGTCCACCCATCCATCGCAATAGATCAGCCTGTCTTCACCCAAGTCCGTCTCATATCCTCCAACACATTAACCTTGGAATACTATTTGTCTAGGAGGGTAGTTTGCAGCTTATGATCACCAAGGGTTATGAATGAGAGAGCCATTGTGGCTATATCATTCACCATTTGTTTGAAATAAGAGGAATGAGCCACGTGAAATAGGATATCATTAGCAAAAAAGATTTTAGCAATGGATGAATCTGTAGCTTCCCGTGCTTGTGCATTAAACATACCTTCAACTGTTCCTCCCTTCTCCCCACCACTCACCTTTCTCTTTCCTCTTGTCTCAATAGGACTACTACCAATAGTGGATGCAATAGGCCTAGATGATTGTGCACTTGAAAAAGGTGTTGGCATTTTCAAAACTTGTTTCCCTATTTCAGCCTCCATGTGCAATCTATGACACTTTATTCTCTCCTCTTCAGTTAAATTTGGACAAGCTATAACCCCATGGCAGGCAATATTGAAAAAATGTGACTTCACCCTTGTATAGCTGCCCCTAAAGTCATCCAAACAAACAAGACAATCCCACACCGTAGTCCCTCCTGATTTTTTTTTTCTTTTGATCCCTAGGTGCAACATATTGGAGAAGAGGTTTTTTCTTGTTGAAAAGGCCCTTCGCATATTTACTCATGATTTTTGAAGGGCACTTAAACAAGTCAGGTTGCTTCTTGCTACTAACCTCAACACTTTGACCTCTATTTTCGCCACCCATTTCTAATTCATCCTCACTAATAATAGCCTCACTGCTGCTCATTTGATTTTCTTTGAGATTAAACAATGAATAGTAATACTGAAACTGTGATATCCCATTATTTAAAAAATAATAAAAGAACACATGTAAATATGGGCAAGGAAAGAAGCATACCTTGTCTTGTATATTATCTGCATTTCTTGCACTCTACATAGTAGTTTAGAATTGATCTTATGATAGATGGAGCTTGACACTCACCAAGGCATCCATCCGTCATGGAGACGCATAACCCTGATGATATGTACAAGTGAACTCCGGATAATCACTCGTATATACTATCAACGCTAGTGAGCTGCATGATGGACCGATGGCTTGATGATCGGTTTGCAACCATCATGATATGCATCACATTTCACATACATTGCCATCCACGTGAATGCATCCATCCATGATGTGCCATCACATACATATGCATAAATACATACATACATACATGACACCCACATCATACATAGATACATCCATGTAGATGTAATTGCACCATTATCATTATCCACATAATGCCATTGTTGCCACATTATTGCATTTGAATCCACATTTACCACAGCATTCACATTAAGCATCAAATACTCATCATCATCGCATTGCATTAAGCATCATATTTTGCATCACCAATGCATAGACATACCTCTGCAATGATAACAGCCGATATGTATATCATTGGGCTTGATATAGCAATCACCATGCATCATGAGGCTGAAGCAATATATGATCGGGCATTACTTCCGATTCATATATCGGGTTTATATATTTATCACTATGGTATAACATAAGCCAATAGTATTATCGGACTGGCAATTATTAATGATTCATGATTAATAGTATAGTCGGTTGGCAGTTGTTATCAATAATCTTTCATGATTAGTTCACCAAATAATCATGAATGATTATTTGGTGAACCATATAATTATCAGTTGTTATGAAGGGTGACATCTTTCCACCTGCATCCTTCCATAATTTGATGCACATATTTATACAAGCCGACCGGCTCACCAAAAGCAGTGAAGATTTGATATTTGATAAACATACTCGGTTTGAGCATAGAAGGTTGCGATAGCAACTGCTGGTGCATGCTATTAAATTGTATATCAGAGACGACATCTATATAAGAAGCATACACCAATATTGCCATATCAGAGACAGCTTCACAGTCTAGAGAATTTGTGCATAAGCAATTCCAGAATATCAGAGATGACATTCATCTCTGTAAGTGAACATCATAGCAACCTGTATATGCAGTGTGGGATATATACAAAGATCAGAGACAGCCATTCAGGTTATTGAGCATATTCTATATTGTTACATAGAACATAGCCTTCATAATTGTATACTGAGATTCAACGTATGCATTTGGAATACCAGTAATATTGTGATCACAGTTGTACATGCATTTGTGTATTGGAATCAATTGCATTATTTACTTCTTAATAAATTGATTTTGGCAATTATTCAAGTAGAAATCATATAATTACAGTAGTGTCTCATATATATCCAAAAAGGGGACATTACAGAAACAATGCAAAAAATTAAAAAAATCAGACTTTTTCAAGCTTCAAGCTTTGAAAAAAATTGAAAAATAAAAGAATGGAATAATCATATAATGTAACTTACCTCTCTTCCTTCTATCACTTGCACAATTGCACTCTCCTCTTCTTTCAAACCGTCTTTGCTGCTGCTGTGAGAGAAATGAAATACAAGTAATGACTTATAGTAATGAGCCCCAAAACAGTACACAATCCATTTTAGGGCAAATTACGGAGGGGCCCACATAGAAATCATAAAAAGTTTGCGTTATAAAGTTTTTAATGTTTTTTGGACCTATCGTCAGACTTTTCTGTTAGGGATAGCCGTTTGTCCTAAGGGCGGTCGGGGGACGGCGAAGGCATCCCCGGTGCGTACCACCGTCCCCTCAAAATATTGGCAATGTCCCCAAGTTTCTAGGGCATCCCTTGCATTTTTTTCAAAATTGGGGACGGGGTGGGGACGTCCTCTAGCCATCCCCCCGTCTCGAAAATGTCCCTAGTATGGGGATGGGGGTTTTTAGGCCGGGGACACATCCTCGGGTAACACTGAAAATAAGAGCGAACATTAAATTTACATGCGGCTTTTCAGGTTAAATAGTGAATAAAATATAAAATATGGATCAAAAAGGTAAAAAACATGCTAAAATTGCATATGCCTTGGAAGCTTTGTATTTGAATTCATATAATACATTTGAATACAAGTATTCACTTTAGATGGATATAAATGTTCATTGGTTTGATATGATAGAGGAGCGTTTTCCACTTATAAAATTGGAATAATTAAACCTATATTGCCATCTATTTTGTTTGGAATCTAAAGATTGTTATTCTTTTTCTTGTACGATATGGTGGTTCATCAGCCTCAAGTAAACCTACCCCTGTTGCAAATAAACAATTCTGTTGGGGATCTCAAGCTTGCAAAATACACAAAGGTAACATGAATTTTTATTTGTCTAAATGTCACTTTTCAATTTCCTTGACATTTGTATTAACAGATGTAAGAAACTCAGAAGGCATTATTTTTTCTTCTCTGGAAAGTAGAAAGATCAGAAATATTACTGATTAACTGCCATAACCATATACATTTTGTTTCTGTTTCTAGTTCATTGTATCATTGATTTGTATTTCATTTTTTGTGGGATACAGTGGTTCGATGATTGTGACGAAAACATAAGAAGTACCTGTCATCATGCTTTAGATCTATTGGCAGGGAATTATGGATGTAAGGTACACAAATGTCATCTCGGCTTCTTGTATGCTCAATATTGCAACTTCTCTGCTTCTCATTTGATTCTCCTTATCCAAAAATTTTCAGTTTAAAATCTTGTTATGCATCCCAAACTATAATTTGTGACTTCTTCAATAAAGATTATGGGTACTTACAAGAGTAAGTGAATTTTGCAATTTGTTCTAGCTTGATGCTTTTAAAACAAAATTTGGAAGGTGAAGCGAAGACTAAGAACAACTTTCAATAGATAAATTATTATTTGCTCATTGAAGCAAGATTGTTTTCTCCTTGTGTGAAGATATTTGAGGTGACATTGCCAGAGATAGAGGAGATGCGCCTTGCACATTATTTAACAATCGGCTCTGAATGCAATGCTTCTATTGGTTCTTCTTTTCAGAAGTTGTATGAAATTTCCTACACAGTAACATAGTTTCTCTTCATTCAAATTTTTTATTGATTTTGGTACATTACATCATATGATCAAACTTTGAATGGAAAATTTATTTGATGTTGAACTTCTCTCTCCCGGATTAGAGGTTTGGCTTCATCAGGATGGGATGCAAGATTTGCTTTTCGTGTATATCGTTCTTTCAGCAGTAAGGAATTTCTTAATGCCCAGCGGCTTAGGTAAATTGGTATTTCTTTTTGTCTTGTACCTTTTTTTACAATATATGAGGCCTTGAGGTTTTGCTAACAAAGATTTATATTCTATCTTCACTATGGATTTCTTATGAGTTTGATCTTTGCCAATTGTGACCTCTTTGAACATATAAATATAGATCATTAAATTCTTATGAGTTTGATCTTTGCCAATTGTGACCTCTTTGAACATATAAATATAGATCATTAAATTTTATTTGGACTTGCACAATATTTCTTCAGACAATCTCCTAAGATCATGCAACACAATTCTTTCTTTTGTATAAGTTAGGGTACATGTAACTACAGCTGTTGAATGAAAGAAAAATTGATGCTTGCTAAGTGCTTTCTTTTATGTTTAGAGGTATTTGAAATGAAAATTCCCATAGTGTAGTGTTTCAATGTCTTTTTCTTCCAAATTTCTATTGTAGTATCTTGAACCAAGGTGTTAGTGCCATTTTCTTGGTATTAATAATAATACACAAATATAATAATTATAAATTATAAAAATAATATAATAAAGGATTGTAAGTTGTAGCCAATGTCTAGCATCCCTTCACTTGTATATAATAAGGAGACCTTTTAATATTCTTGCATTCACTTATACTTTATGAGTACATTCTAGAAAATATTATCCAAAACAGATCTCCCCATTCAAGACTTATCTCACTAGAGGCAGTCAGAGTCCCTTGATGTTTCATAGAAGTTTCATCTAGTACCCGCTATCCTTCCATCCCTATTAATAAGAAGAGATAGGAGGCACAAAGTTCATGACAAAGGCAAGCTATGATTAGGTGTGTTTGCAATGTTGTCTAGGTGGGGCACTATATAGATCCAAAATAACATTCTAAAAATAATATATTTTCATATTCATTTATAATAGAAATTACATCACACAATATTATATATTTCCTTACTTTTACAAATATATATTCTTTTAATAAGTAGTTTGTATATTGCATATTTCTTACTAATAGAAATTTACCTAAATATGTAAATACCCACACACAAATATAAACCCTCATCCATGTAGTATATGTATTCATAATATTAAATATGTATACACATTTCCTTAAACAATATTATGAAAATGTGCAAAATATTCTAGAGATAATCTATGAGAGCAGTTTTTGGATGTAGATAACATTCCATAGACAAAGGTGTATCAACATGAAGGAATGAATTAAAAGAAAATCAAGATACAATGAAGGATTTCCATAATGATACATCGTCATTTGAATAATATGCATTAGAGATATAATAACCATTAATGAATATATTAACTAATATAAATAAACAACATACAATTGTGGGTAAGTACAAGGCAGTTGAGAACAGATAATTATAAGACTTATTTCATATTTATAAGACTTCAGGGTTTCCTTCTTCCTTATTCTCCTACCATTATCTGATAAAGTGTACTGTTAACTTAATCTACTAACTTCTATCGACTATTAGGGGCCAAGGACCACCACTCCTTGTTTAGAAAGTGTATTGGTTCTCTAGTGGTGTTGGTTCAAGGATAATGACATTTTAACTTCCTGCACCACAAACATCCTGCAATGCTGACTGCAACTTGAACTTCCTACAGTGCAAACTTTTTGCAGCAATGCAAATGTCCTACAACATGATCAGTTGCCACATATCAAGAATCTCCCACTTGGAGACTGATTAGACTCCACAACAAAACAATCTCGCACTTGGAGACAGATCTACAGTAGTACCGCTACACATGTAACTCCCGTTGGAATTGGTTGGTTTTCATTCCTCCATTATCATTCTTGAAGACCAGTGGAAACTGATGAAGAAATCAGCTTCTCTCGTGTTACCGCCTTCGTAAATATATCAGCTGGACTTTCACTGGTATGAAGTTTCTTTAGCTTCAACTGACCATCCTCTAATACAGACCAGATGAAGTGGTACCTAAGTTGTATGTTTTTTGTTTTTTAATGAAGTGCAAAATGCTTGGCAAGATGAATGGAACATTGGTTATGCATGTATAAAAAATTATCATATTGTTGCTTGCCCGATTCTGCTAGAAAATATTGAAGAGCACACGGTTATACTGAGAGGGGGTTGAATCAGTATAACAATATAATTTACCAATTTAAACTTCATCAGCCACAATCTTATTATTTACTTAATCGAACAATCATGCACATAAGAACACAAAAACACAATGTTTATGTGGAAACCCTAATGGGAGAAAACCATGACAAATCAATGCTTTTATATAATTCTTCTTTTACAATGTTTGTAGGCAAAAACCTACTAGAGGCACCAATCCCTTGATCACTTCGTGAGCACCAACTCACTAGAGGCACCAACCTTTTGATCACTTCGTGAGCACCAACTCTTCATTCTATTTTCCACCTCAACGTTGCTTCTTCAGCAAATGATGGATAATCGTTTCTCCACAAACCCTCTTCCTCAAACTACAATTATGTTGACAATAAATTTTCCACAAATGATTACAAGTCTCCTTACAAAATTGTCATACAACCTTCTCACAATACTTTCTTCAAATTGTTTTAGAATTTAGGATCTTAGGATACTAATCATTATAAACAAGATATAAATAAATAAGCTGAGAATTATACATGCATAAATGTACACATTACACAAGATATACACGGGGAAAACCCTTTCAGGTAAAAACCTCCATAAAGCATCATTTTATTAAAACACTTACAAATGTAGTCTATCATAAAATAGATTAGAACCTGGCAATACTTCTTACTTACATATGACCCAAAATATCTTTTGTACATAGTGATATAACTCATTATAAAGCTCTCCAAATTTACATTCCTCTCAAGAGAGAGAACCTCCTTAAATATTGGAGGAAGGGTGACTTCACTAGTTACACATTTTCAATAACCTCCATTCATAAATAATTAATGATTAAAATGGGATATGCTTATAAAGCGTATAACATATACGGTTTTATCACCTTATGTTAGAACATTATATATAAATGTTATAAGGGTGTGCCCCCTAATAAAATTATGTTCAACCACCTTTCATACTATTTATGATTTGAAGGACATTACACAATTTTATAACCTAAGTTATAAATTATTGAGTTATTTTATTATATTAAAATAATCCGTAACTTAAATGACCTTTTAAGAAATATAAATTGACTTGATATGATCAGGTGATTTATAAAACGGGTAAATGGTTGAAATAAGACTTGATTTTTGTTCCAAAAGATGATTGACAAATCACTTTATTTATCACTTTTAAGTCAAATAGCATTACAGCACAATCTAATAATCTAATGGTGGGGATACTCTTTAATCCCTTTTAAGTAAAAGTGGTAAGAAAAAATGCTCCCTCTTTATGATGCATGGCTTCATTTCACTACCATTGATACTTGCAACTCAGTTTAGTTTACCAAATATCAGATTTTCACATGTAGCAACCATTATGTTCATATATTAACCTTTTTGTTATGATACTGTCAACCAATTGACATAGTTGACTTCGCAACTATTAGCCCAAGCTGATACAAACAATTATCACCTTATTCAATCTGAACTACCTAGATTTCCAAAGCCAAGAGAAAATCAAACGAAAACATCAAAATAGCCTGCACAATATTATATTTCACTGAATCAAACAAACTGAAACAATATAATATATGATTGGCAAATGAAAAGCTTTGTCAGTGATTATTTCACTTTCAGAAATGACAAATTGAACACATCCAGTCTATATTTTATCCCCTTTCAGCTGAGAAAATGCCATTATTGGCCACATTATATGCCTCACTCTATTTCAACAGTGTTCAAATTGTACTCAATGACACATTCAATTCTATGTCATCATCTCAAATAAAATGCCATCAATACTTATATTCCAGACTTAAAAATATTGCAACAGATGAAATAGAAACAGAAGTTTGCCAATTGAACATCAATCACATGCAACAAATTAGAAAAATCTGGGCTGTCTTGAAATTTCAGATTTCAAATTCTGGGTTATGTTCAAGATTTGAACATGATCAATTGCAACTCCTAACCAACTTCTAATCAAATTCAGTATTTTGATCACCAGTGAAAAGCCAAACAATTCCAATATTTCCACCCAAAACCATTCCTTAAAGATATCAAGGCCTCACAAATTCATTGGCTTCATCCAAAAATTCATAGATCCTGAGTATGTGCATGAAAATTGCTAAGTTTTGTTTTCGATAGGGCTTTACTTATCACCATGTCATTATCAACATATCTATCTCATTGCCAAAGAAACTAGAAATCCTACACAGCTTCTTATTCTTCCCTGCTGCAAGAAAAATTTGTCAAGTATTAGGATGAAGACAAATGGTCTATAAGTATTATGATTTTGATGATACCTGAATACATCATGTTCGAGACCATAACCATATTGTAACAGTTATATAAAAACTTTGAATAGTTATATAAAAACTTTGAATTGCTATATAAATCAAGCATTCAAGACATGGAATAAAAACAATAACAAAACCATTGAACTGTACCTTCAACAAAAAAGACACAAAACACAGATTACTCTCCAAGATGTCAATCATTTCCATCATATCATAATGAAACCCAAATAAAATATTCATTGTTTTGTAAACTACGAGTTATTGAATAATGAAGAGCACGCAAGAAAATCAATACTTCAAAAATACCTTCAAGAAAGCAGGATTGAAAACTGTGATATAAAACTCCTCATTTTAGACAACACCCAGAAGAACATGCATGTCAACAAACTTTCACTTTATCCTGTGCACCGAAAATTCCAAGTGAGAGTCGGCAAGAAAACTAGTGAGTCGTTCAATAATGGTAACTTTGAAAGAATTCACTAATTTAAGAATCATTTTTCCATATGGATGTCCCCATTCAAGGTGAGCTCAAATATTAAAATTAGCTCAAATATTAAAATTTTTGAAGGGTAGAGACATGATAAACTTTAAGAATACCTTAACTTGAAAGAATGACAATAATACTTTAAAAAGAGCTCGTAGAAAGGATGGCAACAATACTTTTAAAGGAGCTTGTAGATTGAATAAATTTTTGAAATACATATAGAACAAAACATCTAAAATAAAAGTTTCTGAAATATAACTGAAATGACTAGTCAACTCTCAAAACTGCCAGAGCTTTACTACCCACAGGTGGCCAAACACATTGTAAATGAGAGAAATTCCTTCAAAACCTCTCCGAGAAGCTTCTGCCATTTTTCTATGATAATAATTATAAATGAATGCAGGGATGACACTAATGCTATTCAATTTGGCACCTTCTCAAAAGTCTATCAACTTGCTTCCTCATCACACCACGTCACTGAACATTGTCGTTTCATGATGTCCATGTCATGTCAACAGTCCTACCATGCTGACTATTTTCCATGTCGACAATTGTCATGCCACCTCAAACACCTCATATACTAACTCGCATTATATCACTGCCATATAATTTTTACTCTATGAAAGGGCTTCAAAATGGGAATGCTATATCAAAGGGTAACCTTTAGAATTAGAATATAACATGGGCTTCAAAGCCAAAGCCTTTAACATCAGAGTTTTCACCATATGCTTGACAAGCATAAGCTTTATATTATAGATTAAATCAAACTTTACCACCTTCGGCCTGATCATATAATGAAATTTGTTTTAAATACAATGGCTAATATCATTGAAATATATCAATTATTATTTCTTTATTATCCTTATGTCTACGAGAATCAAACAAGGTCTTTTCAAGCAAAACAATTTTTTCCAATTAGATGGCATTATTAAGACAAAGTGGGTAATACCTGAAGTGGGCAAAACTTTTCCAATCTGATGAGAGAACACCTGCATTTCACTTCGAGCATGATTTCTTGGATTTCCATTTGATTTTGACATCCAAAAAATAAATATTGAATTTTACCTTAAATTTCACATTGAAAATTTGCAGCAAAACCAAATATGTTTTGCAATAACCTAGTTTGAGACAATGATGATTTTGAAAATGGCATGATAATACTCCATATTTTGTTTCCAAGAGGTCAATTTCATAGCTGATATGTACTCAAATAAGCAGATGCAATTTTTTATTAAGTATATTGCAATACAGGAAAGATACAGTTTTGCAGGCCCTAGAGCCTGTAACTGAAATGCAAACATGTCCCCCACTTCAAAATTAGAGTGGCAACTTATTGAATCAGAAATAATGTAAATTAATTTTGAAAAAAAACGGGTTTCAATTTTTTTTTTTGCAGTATCAACTATAGCAGCATTTACAAGTCATGTTACATAGTTGAGGAGGCAAGGAGCATTAGGAAATTGGGGTGGGCACTACAAAATCCTAGTCTAAGCATGGATTGAGAGAAGAGAACAGAGTTACATATGATATTGGATCTGCACAACAATCCTAGTTGCCATCAAAGGAGCTCATTTTAAAAGTGAATGGAAAATAATCAAGTTTAAAAACTCGATCTAAGTAAGAAAGAAATTATAATAGTGTTTGTTAGTAACCAAAGTATGTCAATAGAACTAGTATAAGGAAAATCATAGCATGAGGGAGCCAAAATTAAGGGCCAACTTCTAAAAGAAAAAAGAAGCTACAAGTCAAAATCATAGAAGGAGAAGGTTCTAATTAACTAGGGGATAAAGTTTGAACCCGAAATAGGTAGACCCAAAATGTGGCAAAAAAGCAAACGCCGTTTTTCGCGAACACCATTCTATATAATTATGTGTAATAAAATTTGAATGCTCTTTTGCATTATATGTCAACTCTTTTCACTAAGTGTATTGACAAAAGCATGAAATTAATCAATTTTCACATTCCTTCAAGAACATGATTCTAATTTTACTATTCATAATCTCGTCTACAAGGCTATATGGGTTTTTTTAAACTAGGCGAATTTTTTGTAGGTTAGAAATTACTGATCAACACCACTGACTATTGTTCCCTTTCAGTTATCTGCTTATAAATTTTTAGTGCTCTATGTCTTCTGAGTATTATTTTGTATTTCCTCAAAAAGATTTTTATCATATGAGAATTCAAAATTCTGAGAACTGAAATCGGAATTTTGTATTGCATATTTTGATTGTGAACTGATGCTATCACTTTTAATGTTTAATTTCCATCCTTGAACTAGAATATTGTATAAATATATTCTTAAAGCCTATCAATTCTCAAACCTCCATGCATAATTGCTTTCTTGTTTGGTAAGTCTTCAAGACCTTATGTCTGGATATTAAATTAAACATTTCAGTTTGACCAAGTGTGTGAGAACCATAGTTTGAGTGGAATCGACTTAATTAATATACATATTATTATTTTTCATTTGTGTGCAGATATCGACAAATGTATTATCATATGGAGATTTTCAAAAACGCACATGTCATTGTTACACCCACAACTGCGTAAGTAATTGAAGATATTTAATATTTTTGGTAGCAAAATTATAATAATGGTCATAGGAATAAATTGAAGTATTTCAGAGGTGGAGACACAGTTGGGTGGAGCCATCTTGATTTGAGTTTGTAGGGATACTTTTGATTCAGTTAAAAGGAATAAAATTTACCAAATAAAAGTAAAATATTACTTGGTAGCAAGAACTAAGACGGAGTTAGACATCTGCTACTTTTGAATGCATAATAAAATAACTCTGTGATTGGTCCAATAAAGTACAGAGCAGATGCTTGGATTAAAATGCCAATTCATGAATTTACTACGAAATTGTGTTAAATTGTATGTGGTTTTAGTGCCTTGGTTCTATGTATGCATATACCAAATATTATTATCAGAGATTAAAGGTTCGCATAGCTGATTATAAGAAGCAAAAAAAATTCGCAAATCAAAGATAAAGGATTTGAAGTCATTGGGGATGTAAATGATATGAGTAGGAATGCAAAATAATATTATAATATATATGAATCGATAACAATGCAAAATGAAGTTCTTTGTAAAGATAACATCATAGTTCCGAGGAGACTGGTACTATTATGGGAGACCAATAAAAGTATACTATTTTTTTTTTAAAATTGTGAGATGGGTACTCAGAGATGCCTATGCCTATGCCTATATATATATGTCAAGTTCAATAAGAATAAAACTAAAATGACTATAGTTTGATGTTGTATGGCAACTGATAATAGGTTTGAAAGTTTTGTAGGTTCACTAGTGGCCCATGAGGATTCTCGGATAAGGGATTTTTCATTTATGAAATACTTTGTCTTCTTTATAGTTTATTGTCAAAAATTGTAGTGCTATTAGCTATGGGTCTTGTTGTGAGGTTTCCACACCATCGTCCCATTGCAAATGGGGACCCCCTCTTTTTGCTTTAGCAGTAGGAGTAGTGGTCTTAGGTGGTCTTAGTTGGTGCAATTTTCAAGTCTCCAAGTCCGAGAGATAAGTTTGGGCAATTTTGGCTTGCTGGGAAGTCAAGTTTGTCTAGGATGTGGGTGAGAGATGGGCTAAGTCTGTCAGGGATATGGAGTTGAAACCAAGTGATTTGTGATGGAATGAGTTAGAAACTTTAGAAAATCCTTGTTCCAGCTTCAATTTGATCTTAGAAAGTCAGGAAAGGTTGTGGGAGGTAACAATGCTGAAGGCGTGCTGAATCTTGAAATTTTGCTGAGTCTGGAATTTTTTGAACTCCCAAAATCTAGAATCTTTATTATAACTCCTACGAAGCTGAAACCTATCTCAAGCATCCTTGCATAATTTGGGAGTTAAATTGCAAATGAAAATTCCTGGCACTAGGTCGGAATCCGACCATGTTCCAGGATTCCTAATCCTCTCCCCAAAATTTTGCCCCTTGCAAAAACAAGTTTCAAGTGCGAAGTGTTGAAAAAACTGAAGGAAAAAGCAAAAAATATTGTTTTTGAGGTAAAGTTGTGAACCAAAATAAAATCCTCAGGAGGTGGCAGAATCCGCCTACCTCCTAGGATTCCCAATCCTCTAAGAGGTAGGATTTCCGTCCCTTTAAGACATGAGCAATTCAATCCTTAGTTGGATTGAAGGGGAAGAAAGATTAATTCTTGACAAGTAAGGACCATTTGAAGAGGAAATAGTGAGTTTTGCAAGACAAGTTTGATAATAAAAATGAAGTGAGAATCCTCAAGAGGGAGCAGAATCCGGTGCCCTCTTAGGATTCACAATCGTGGCCCCCTCAAGACTTCTGCGCCTCAGTCAGACTATCAAAAGCAGGGATAATGCATGGCAATTTGAGGTGAGCATCCAGCCTAGGAGTGATGGCATGCACCTAAAGCATGATCTGATCAACCTTAGTGAAATTACAAGTGTGAAACCAAGAGAGCAGAGATAAAGTGATGAGTGGGAATACTCAAGAGGGAGCGGAATCCCTGGCCTCTTAGGATTCCAAGTCCTAGAAGAAATGAAAATTCTGCCTCCCCAAATCTGATCACCATAAGAAAGGAACTTAAGGCATAATTTGAAAGGGAAATCCAAGGGAAAACAGTGGCAATCAGCCATGACAAGGAGTGTAAGAACCCCTTGTGGCTCTAACTTTGACAAACGCTGAACTGTGGTTTAATTCTGGATGTTTGACAATTTGTCAAACACTTTGCAGGCAAGTTCTGATACCACTGTAATATCCCTTGCTAAAT
>MU224286.1:1309561-1320024 GCA_018584345.1 Thuja plicata | reverse complement strand
ATACCTTTCCCATCCCATTGTTCCATGTTTAGACTTGCTGTCCAAGATGTGTAAAGGGTTCCAAAAAGCTCACCTTCATGCTTTTTCATGGCTTTCCATGAGCTGCAAATGATTCCAAAAAACCCCATCTTGCATATTGGACATTTGCTAATGCATATATGCGTCAATGTATTCATTTTATCAAACTCAAAGCTTGCTGTCTGCATATGTGTAGTGCCTTCAAAAATACTAAGTTATTCCCTATATGCATTATGGATTAAAAAACCCACTTCTTTCATAATGTTCATACTCGCATATCAAAGAAGAAGTCCACTTTTCCAATATGCAAAACCCCCAAAAAAGCTCACCTTCTTGTGTCCTTTTATGACCTTTCATGAAGTGCATGTTTTTCTCCTCAAATAATGAAGAGTCGTGTTGCAAGAAGCAAAGTACTTCCCATACGGTTGCAAGTTGAAGAAAGATCTTCTCACGTTCTTCCAATGGCACAAGGATACAAAGCAAGAGCAATCATATGATGGAGCCAGACAGAGAAATGGAAAGTGTGAAATGATTCCAGGCATAGAATGCTTTCAAAACTGAAACAGAAAGACACAAAGATGTCTCTCAGTGATCACCATTATGATGCAGAGCGATATGCAGGTTCATATTCCGGTTCGAGATGATTTCACCGAACCAGAACATATCAGTCATCGGGCATCTTGTAGCAGCAAGAAGATTGACAGAGGATGACGCAAATAGATTTCGTGTCTTGTCAGACACTTAGATGCTTTCATCATGCATTTTGTAAAAGTGTGGAATCTTTGACAGATTACACAAAAATATGTAGTCTCATGTAATTATGCTGCAAGGACATTAGGTCCTGCAGCATTGAATAGTTCAAAGTTAGTTAGTTAGAGATAAGGTTTGAATAATTCAATGTGGTTGAGGGTTTCCCCTTTCTTCTTCACTTTTCTCTCTCCTCTTTTCCTATATAAAGGAGAGCTCATTGTAAATATTCATCTTTTGTTGTGTGCAAGTAAACTATAGGCAAAGCTCTAATATTCTGAAGACTTTGTGTTTCATTGTAAGAGAGTTGAGCATCTAAATAAAAGGAATAGAGATCGACAAACTTTGAGTTGTTGTCTTGACAATTGATGAATGTTTTCTTATGTAACATTTGTTAATCCTTGTTTCAGATTGAATAGTTAACTTGTTTATTTCATTGGAGCATCTTTAATCCAAGTTTTGTGAAGATTTTGTGCTTCAGGAGATTGGGGTTACTATAGAGAATAGTGGCTGTAATACTCCAAGGACTGAAGACTTTGGGCTTTAGTATTGGAAATTAGATAAATAGAGTACGTATTTGGGGTAAGGACAAGAGACTTTGAGCTCTTGTGTTATTCCATCTTTAGATAAATTCATCGCTGTCTCGGTTAATTGTTCTTAAGTCGATTACCGAGCCACCGATATTACTGTTGCAAAGCGAACTGTATGTGCTATAGTTTAGTTCTACTTGAAGCCACCTGCAGTAAGAAGGGAGCCTCCCCTATTGCTGAGAGGAGAGAGTAATCTCACACACTGCTGCTTAAAACACACGTTTTGCAAGTTGTAGTCTTAGTGACTTGTAAAATATTTAGCCAACAGAGCTTTTACTTTAAATATATCGAGATGAGGTGGTGTGTGATATTGTGCCAATGGATATATGCCTTGACAATTTGACAAAGGTCCTGCATGATGGATAGTTGAACACCTACATTCTCTTCAAAGATGGAAAAAAGTATGATTTGAATCCTTTGAAGAATCCAAATGAAGATTGTGGGGCGGAGTTCAAAGTGATGATGATCTCAAAGGAGGTTTTGGACATTTAGGAGAGAAGCAAAGTGGAGTTTGTAGTTGTTTCATCTGATGCAATGACAACAAGGAATTGTAGGAGTTGTTGAATACGGATTTACAAAAAACAAAGGAGCAATGAAGGTGAAAATCCTTTTCAAGCAACAAAAGTGTGATCATAAGGATAGCAAGGTAACTAAGGAGGACTAGTGTAGAAGATATAAGATGAACAAAGGATGCCTAAAGAAAGATAGTGGTATAATGCATTGTGGTGAGGGAGTGATGTCAATAAAGTGTTCCACAAGGAGCCCAAGTTAGGAAAAGAGGATGTGTTAGATAAATAAATTTTCAGTAGGAGAAATTAACCACTTCTTCAAACTCAGTTTCTAAAAATATTATGTAAAGGGCTAGTATTTATTAAAGGGCTAGAAGTAAAATTTAATTTTTTTCCCCTCTAAATGTGTGAACTGACAATAAGCAAAATTAATTTGAAACAAACTGAAACGACTACAGTGCATGGTGAGCAGAATTTATATAATCAATTGAGGTTATTTGATTAAAATTCATATCTTTTACTTTTTATTCAACTTGAAAAAAAATTCTTGTAACAGGATAACTGCATATCCTATTCAAGAAGATGCACTAAAATATGGAGAGCTTGATTATATAAATGGTGGTAAGCATTTTTCAAAATATTGTTTCTCATGAATGGCATTTTCTTTATTGAAGTTGTTTTTCTTCTTATCGCCTTGAACAAAATTGAAAGTTCTAAATTCCATTTCCACGCTTAACCATTTGAAATTCTATTATTTATAACTTTTTCCCAGGGTTTCAAATAACTAAGCTTATCATCTCTTATGAGCAGCTGCACTTGTGAGGTATCAGGTAGCGGGGAATTTTCTTGGACTGCCAGTTATTACTGTTCCGGTCTGTTCTATCCCAGTAGCTTTGCAAAATAATGTTTTGGCAATCTATTCTTCTTTGTTGATTTTCTATTTTCAAATTTTTTTGCTCTATTCTTTTTTTAAACTATCTGTTGTATTATTTGTAAAGGTTGGATATGATAAATTGGGAATGCCAATTGGCCTTCAATTTATTGGTCGCCCTTGGTCTGAAGCAACACTACTACGGTTGGCATTTGCAACAGAGGTATACTTTATTAATGTATAGAGTTCATTTTTTAACCAGTAAATAATTTATGTTTCAAACTCAGACCGTCCCTACTACCACCCTATGAAAAAGGAAATCAATTGGATGTAGAGTATATGTTCACAAAACTTAGAGCTTTGCTTGAAAGAGAAACAAGTATAAGGTTTTCTGATTTGTATCTTATAACATACTATGAGCTATCCAAAATGCTATGAAAATAACAAGGAATGGAAAAATTTACAGATGTGGATGAATAAGAGACTTTAGCTTCAACTCTTTATAATGTTAAGATGTTTGCTTACTTTTTACATGTCATCTCTTCTATATTAAATGTCATAAGCTACATTTGGCCTATTGAGAGAATATGGGAGTTTGAATCTGTAACTATATTGAATAAAGATTTCATTAACATGATTATAAACCACTGAGATAGTTGCAAAATGACCCTGATCTGTAAATGAGAAAGAAACAAAGTATATTAATATCCATAAATTACCAGAAAAGGTCAATGGGCTGGAATGTACAAGAAGTACAATGCCAAAGGAAAAGGGGGAAAACAGAATCTAGAAATGAAGCAAAAACTGAAAAAGAAAGAAAATCTGGGAAAAAACATACTCATGGAAGTCAACCTAAAGAGTAATTTCCAAATCAATACAGTTATAAATCAATAAAAGGAGAAACCTTGCAAAGTAGTAAAAATATATGAAGACCACCCAAGTGGGAAACTAATCCTCAAGCTTAAATGTTCAGGGACGTGTTGGAGGAGCCAACAATATTATCCTTGATCACTATGGGAGTACGAATGCAGACAATGCTCATCTAAAAAAATCTGAGGCTAAAGAGGTTAGGCTGCACAACTTGAGGAGGCAATATATTCCACAGAGAACCTCTCCTAGCATTCAAAGACAAACAACAGCTAGTAGTACAGAAAAGTTCAATAATGTAGGCTTGCTTATGAGATCTGTGTTGTGAAAGAGGGGTGTGAGTGTCCTTGAATTTATGAAGAGATAGAGCCAAAACCATAAGAATGAGAGCTAGGGTACCGAGGAGCCTTAGTCGTAGTAAATCATAAGCATGAGTAATGCCTCACCAACCTTTCCATATCCATATGTGAACAATAGTATTCAAAGAGTACTAAAGTATGTGAAAGGAACAAAGGATTATAGAATCCATTACTATTCAGTTGATGATTCAAATTTATTTGGATATTTAGATGCAGATTGGCCAAGATCATCAAATAATAGAAAGAGAATATCAGCGCATTTTTTACATTAGGAAGTGCATTGATCATATAGACTTCAAAGAAATAGAATACAATTGCATTATCTAGTAAGACTATGCTGCATTAATAATAGTATGTACACAAGTAATTTGGTCAAGAAGAGGAACAAAGAATTCCTATGGTGATAGTTATTGATAATGTAAGGTCTCCATTTTTGGCCCAGCATTCAAAAAAGTAAGAATTTAATTAATATAAAGTTACATGAGAATATATATATATATATATATATATTGGCGAAACACATAGAGCATGTAGTATATTGGCTTAATAGACAATACGTATGGAAATACAAAAGGAGCAGCCCCATAAAAGAGGGGAGATTACAATCAATAGGTGGATGCAAAATCCTAGGAGGGGGAATCCACCCATCCATAGCACACATAGGTAGAGAGATATTATATAGAGATGACTACGCTAGAACAGAGAAAACAACATAAAACATAAGAGCACATAGAAGAATAAAGGAAGGACTTAGAGAGAAGAAAATCTCCTTCAAGATAAGGCTAGAGATCATCCAGTTTAGTGACAAAAAGGGCAAGCCTGAAAAAGTAATCCCACAGAACAAATTTATCCTCATGAGTGAAGAAATCTTCATTATTAGAAAGGAAGACACTCATCGAAGATTAGTTATCATTAGCCACCGTCAACTTGAAGAGCTCCCATGCCACCACCATCTTATCTTCACATCCATCTTTGTTGAAGTAAAAAATTCTCCCACGCCTGCCTGAGATTATGTTTGGATTGATCTTTCCAATCCCCTTAGCTACTTTTCCCCAGTTGTGGGAAACCACCACATGGTTACCCACAACCAACACCCAATCAAGCTGACCTATAGCTTGTAGAAGAGCAGAAAAGACTAGTTTATATACCACCCCATCGTGGAGATGGGTACCGTTTGATGTGAGTTTTGTTCCACTACAACATGTAAAATCAAAACTCAATGTTTTGAGGTGAAACACTAAATCTTCAACTCTCTCTTGAATAAGGTCACTTCTCATACTAAGCTTGCAAAGTAAGATCACAAGGTGACTTCAAGATTCCCTTCAATTGTGGATACTCGCTCAGTGAAATAAGATGATTTGTTGGTAATCACTTAGGGTACTTACGCTATTCATTCAATGGATATCAATTGCTTGCACTTCTAAAGATTTAGCTTCACAATGTGCAATGGAAATATGGTTTTTTGATTTCCAACTCTTCAACTCTCAACTTAACTTCTACTTCTCCTAACTATGACTGGAAGGAAGTATGGATAAACTTGGACTCTACAAGATGCGGTTTTATCAGCGACTTCCACCCACTTAGTGCAAGCTTCTAAGGTACACTCGAATGGTTTTCATATCAATATCTCCTCTTCAATCCTATCAACGGATGCAAACTAAAGATTGAATATCAATTGAAGTTAAGTGCAATCACTAGCTTACCTCACAAGGCACTCTTACCATTAGCAAGAGGCTAGTGGCCTAGTTTTGTTCGAGTCAAACCAGTAAACATCCACAATTTGTTTCATTCAACTAAGCTACTTCTAAACAACATGAAATGAAATCCATTCCAAGTGAGGATTGAAGAAACCATGCAACACTTCAAAGCAATATTAAGTAATCCACCATGAAGACCAACAATGAATTATCAATTACTTTGAAAGCATTATAGAAACAATTCGATCAAGTCTTTCCCTTAGCTAGCCTATCTCTACTCCTAGCTCTCTTCTCCTACTCTAATGAGTTACAAATGGGAAGGCCTTGGCCTTTTATAGATGTTCAATTACAATGGAGGGCCAAGGTCGATTCAAGATCAAGGGTCGAGATTCATCCCTACAAACCCTAATTAGGGTTGCCACACTGTCAACCAATTACATGAAGGCACCATCCTGTGGGCCAATAAGAAAATTACAATGCTTTTGATAGCCAATGAGAGAATTGTACACTTGGCATGACATGATTGAAACATGTGTAACTGGAATTCCCTAATTGGTAGAAGACAACCTGATGTCACCTCATCATCCTCATCCTGTAGACTTGATGAATCTTTTGGTGATGAGAAAATATCAACATTATCAAGCCTTCAATTGTGATGGCAAATTCCCCAAATTGCTTGATCCCCTAAATTTTCCTCATCCTTGTTTTTGGAAATTTTCTCCTTACCATGATCTTGAACTTGCTTTTACTTGGTGTCTTTCGATTCTCCTTGATGTGATGAAATCCTCCATGTAGTTGGATCCATTCAAGCTGAACTTGGATATCCATAGGAGATTCAAGTTTATAAAAAAATCCTCTCTGACTTCTCTTTTCTTGATTCTTGATCTCGAATTTTCTTTTGACGACCTTGATGTTGAATTTCCTTCTCACTTGAAAGTCCTCGAGCTTGAACTATCTCCTTGCATCCACTTGAAGTCTTGAACATCTCCCCGCCTTCTAGCTTCTCTTCCAATTCACCTTGCAAAACAGAGGAGAAAAGCATTAAGCTTCATAAAATTGATAAGTATAAAGAAATCTAAAAGTTTCATGATAATTGCATCAAAATGAAAAGGACTTCCCTTAGTCTCAAAATCAAATCACCTCTTCCTCCTTCGAATCTTCAATCCAAATGAGAATCCTAGTTAGGTTTTGTTTCATTTTAATCGATTGTAATTGAATTCTCACCATTGCAAGATTTTTTCTATGTGATTCTGATTTCTTTCATAAAACACCTAGCAGTTTAGTTTGAATGGATTGGAAGATTAATTCAGATCTTTGTTATAAATTTGAACGAAACCAAATTTGGAAATGATGGATAATTTGTTTTTGCATTATAGCATATTCAAATCATAGTT
Source organism: Thuja plicata (assembly GCA_018584345.1). NCBI lineage: Eukaryota > Viridiplantae > Streptophyta > Pinopsida > Cupressales > Cupressaceae > Thuja > Thuja plicata. The sequence continues at coordinate 1,312,972 of MU224286.1, read as the reverse complement.
TGTTACCCTCCAATCGGAATTTCTGAGAGAAATCTGCCCAGAATTGTTATCTTCAAAGACCTTATTCCACTCCAATTTATGTTTTGCTTTCTTTATTTCACTCCAGCATTCTGATTAAGACAAATCGCTTCCTATTGCTAGTATATTCCAGTGATTTCAGTTTGCGTGAGGTTCTTAGTTGGGCTAAGGACTTTCTCCTAGATGATGGCGACTCAGGGCAGTTTGGTATGACTGATCCTGCAGTGATTTGGAATCGTGACATTAGACTGGTTGTTTCGTTGCTGTGTGAATGGCTTCACAGGTCAGGACATAATATTTGTTTCAGTTTCACACGACAGGTTGGTGGAGCAGTTTCCCTGAGGTTGGTTTGGGATCCAGGTATTATGATCGCAGCATGCAGATATTGATTGCTTGAGGACAAGCAATCTCCGGGAAGGGATGATTTGTAATGTCCCCTTTTGGGCACATTATCTCTTGCCTTATAGTTAGCCTTTTCTTCATAGTTCGGTGGGCTAACCGAGGTTTGGCAGAGGATCAAAGGGGTGTTTGGCCTAGGTGTTTTCAGTTTCAGGCCAATCAAATTAGTTTCCACAGGATTTCCCAGGTGCTTACTATTTATAGTAAGTAGGAAGAACTCAGTGTTCCTGGCATTTCAGTAGTGGACTCGGAGCGTCTCGTCGAGAGCTTTTCGGCAAGCTATCACACGTCTCCATCCGAGTTCGTTTGGTCCTCCGTTTTAATGCCAAAAGATTCCTCACTTTATTTTATTTTGTCACTTTATAACCAATGGTTATATTTATTTAAAAAGTGACTTTAAGTGAGAATATGAAAAGACAAAGAGGGGAAACTGAAGAGTCACAGCCTTTGCTTTAAAAGAAGGATTGAAGACTCATTTGCATATGCTTAGTTTTTGGATATTATCTTTATCTCTTGGAGATATCAGGAAGCTTTCAGCTTTCGAATTCAGCCTTCAGGACGGAAACCCTTTTGGCTCAGAGGTGGATTGGGCGTAGCCCCAGTTCGTCTACGGTGTGGATTCACAGCAAAGTTTGCCATTGTATTCACAGGTTCTTTATCATTCAATCTTACTGCATTTATGTATTTCAGATTGGGATGTTTGTAATTCATGGTTATTGTATTGTTGTTGTATAATACGATACCATTTCCGTGAGAAGTTATTGGAATATATTTGCTGGTTACTAGAGTATATTCACTGGTTATTATTGTTGGATCGAATGTTTATTTGCATATATTTATTTTTATAAATTTGCATATGATTTATTTGAGAAAATCCGAGAGATGGCCGGTTAGGGTCATTACAGATAGAGAGGCTAGTAATGCATCATCTACTAGAATGTTTAGCTTAGAAATGAGTTTCGCAAGACCCATAGCATCCTTTTTCTTCAAATGAAGTGACGGGTTTGGCTTAGAGGGACCATGGAGTGCAACAATTTTCTCATCCTCCTTTATGTCAAGCAATTTTGCTACCCCCACATCCACATTTGGTACATGGCATTTCTTACTCAGCTCCTTTTGAGCAGTCTGGTGGGGGGGGGGGCACAGTATGGCAGATGTGTTAAACTGGACCTCATTGTATTGGGAGGATGAGAATACCAATGGATTACCCAAAACAACTTGTGGCACCTCCAACCGTTTAAGAGTAGTTTTGCATGTCCATGAAGGCATGTCAGACAAAAAGTTTGCAAGAAGATAGCATATCTTTTGGATGTTTCCATTGTAAACCAATTTGTGGAGGTTAGGCACCTCAACTTGCTCTATTAGAGAGCCCGGACAATCTTGCAGGCCTTGCTGGTTAAAAGAACAAGTCACTAAAGAAGATATATATTTAAAGTGATTTTATATTTATTATTCAGAAAGTTTCACAGTAGATTATAGAAGGAAGCTGAGGAGACAAAAGGATTCATTCTGCATATTGTTTATTTTCTCTCTGTGTATTTGTGTTGGTCTCAGCGGAAGGAACAAAAAGCCCCAATGGCTCTCCTGACTGACGAAAACCTGGAATGCAATGTAGTTCCAATCAGGGATCAACGGTGTGTGAAGATTTGGGGAAAACCAGTTGCTCGTATTTTTGAAGGCACACAGTAAATTATTATTCCTCTAATTCATAGATGAAGGTTTTATTATCATATTTTGGTTTTGAATATAGGAGGCAGATTGAGATGTCAAAACAAGAGAGGTTTTAGATATTGGATGGGCAAGAGGAATATATGGTGTCTCGGGTGATTAAGTTGTAGCTGGCTGCCATTTGAAATGACAAGCTAGGCGTGGGCTGTGCTTTGATTGGACGTAATTCAAAGGTTCAATGCTGGTTGCCTTTGCCATATTATGCTAGGTGTATGAATGAGGAGTGCTAGTCGTGGGTTTTATGTAAGATGAAACCAATTTTTAGGGAGATGTGAGAGTGGTATCTGTTGAATGACTAATATTAATGATTGTTCTAGATTGGGCCTCGTGTTCTGTCCAGTTGGTTTGGCATAATTATTTGCCCAGGTAAGTCCTAAAATATTAATCTTTGGCATATGTGCATTTTCTGCGGTTTGGCATTAGCACACTCGCAAAGTGTCATATTGAATGATAGTTGGCTGTTTGAATCACTACTGGCCAGACAAATAGTTGAATCTTCAATAGTTTATGTAAATATACCCTTGTTGGTGTTGAAAAGTCCTCTGTGATGGGTGATTAGTATGCTACTATTCAGCGGTTGAAGGTAGTGATTTGCTGGATAGGAATATAGTTGGTTGTGGCTTTCATGGGTAGATCTTAATTTATCACAGTGACATTTTAACTTATCACTAGAACTGAAAAGTCATTGTTTACAAGTATCGTGGTATTTCAAACTCATTTGATTGTAAAACTGCTGTTACACATGTCAAAAATGTATGCTTTCTGTGATTGTGAATATGAACAGCTTTTGTAAACCTTTTCGTATAAGCACAATGTAATGTCCCCATTTTTTCATGAGCATCAGAGTTGAGGGATTAGCCTATTACTCTATCCCTCGTAGGCTAATGAAGTTGGTTAGAGGGTCCTTTGAGGGATGCATCTTCTTCAGTGGTCAAAGTTTAGCAGATTTGGCTTTCGTTTGAGGTCTCCAGGACTCCGTATGCAGTACTTACTATTTATAGTAAGTCGGAGATGTTAGAGATGGACCCCTGCTATTTTTAGTAAAGGGGTATGGTCGTATGCAGATTCATTATGTCAGCTCCCAGTTCAGACGGCGCGCAAAAATGATGAGTAATAATGGAGATATTAATATTTATTTGGCTAAAATAAATATTAATAGTTTGAGCTTATATTATAAAGTTATAATATAATTTTATATTATAATTTAAGTGACTTAATGTTGAGGGTCTATTTCTCATCGAATGGGGCCAACTGACTGAATTAATT
>MU224286.1:1273356-1298763 GCA_018584345.1 Thuja plicata | reverse complement strand
TTGCAAAGGTGTAGAAATGAGGCACAATCACTTGAAGAAGGTCCACAAATCAAGTTTTCAACTCCTCCTTGCACAACCAAACTCTTGCTCAAACACCTATCTCCTCTTGCTCAAGACCAAATAAGCTATTTGCACACCACAAATGAGCATTAGAAGCAACAAAACTGTCTTTAAACTCACTTTTTAGGGTTGTGGACACCAAATTTTCATCAAATTTGAAATAAAATCGCGTTTTAAGTGAATCCGCATGGCAAATTCGCTGCAAATTCGCTTGAAATTCGAGTTTTTGTGCAAAAAAAATCCGGGTTCGAACCATAAAAAACCGGGTTCGAATTTGCAGTTGAAAAATCGGACCCTGCCAAAAACAGTCGAACCCGAATTCGAACCGGACCCGAATTTCGGACCGGTTCGAATTTGGCAGGGTCCTTGAGGGGTAGGGGCCGAACCCGGTATCCTAGAAAATATCCATTGGGGATATTTTAGTGGTATCAGAGCTGGTTCTCCTGCTAGCCTGTGAAGTTTCATGTGTAACAAAGTCACACTTGTGCTGAATTTATGATCTGTTTCAGAAATTAAGGTATTTGCAGTTCTGAAGTTTTTATCCGATTTGGTGAAAAAAAAAGAAATATTTTATTCCAAGTTTGATATATCCTGGACGTCAAAATGGGTTTTGTCGATTTGTATTTATTTGCAAAAAAATTAATATTGGCAAACGGAAGGTTTCATATTGTTTGGCGGAGCATATTACTGATGAAACATTGAAATTTCAATGAACCGTAAGGACTGGAAGTCAGAGGTTTGAGAAAAAACAAAGTTGGATATTGAAGCAGAATTGTGGGGTCCGCTTCTTATTTAAGATGAAATATTGAGTCTAGAGTATAGCAGCGTCTATCAAATATTTTATATTATCGGTTTTTTTTTTTTAAAAAGGTTGCAGACTATAGTTGTGTGAAAGCTTATAAATTTATAATAGTCGAATCATAAAATCAATATCGGTCATATTACATTCTTGGGTTTGTTATAATTTGCGGCAAACTATCATGCTGAGGACTTTGATATTGAAGCCGAAGATTAATCACCGTGGGCCCGATTCATTATTTGGGGTTTTTCTCTAAAGTCTGGATGTTAAAACAGCGCTCAGTTTAAATAATTGGAGAGCTTATATTTTTGTTTTAGTCTGTCGACTAATATAATGTGTCTCTTGCCGTGGCATAGAGGAATGTTATTAGCAGCTCCCTTTATAATTGGAGGCCATTCATTTAAATGAACCGAGAGTCTTCATAAAAGCATATATTGCCCTTTCAAATAATATTTGCCGAGCATACATCCTGGAAACGTATATTTTATCGAAACCAAATACTATTACCTTGGTGGCCTAGAGAATAACATTTCCATGAATAATGATATGAAATACGACAGTTTCAGAACAAGTGGTGAGTGACTAGGTTTGAGCCGTTTCTATAAAATCAGGAGTGTCGTTTCATAAGAGCCTTAGCCGTTACACGTGAAGCAATGACATTGGTTATGATCAGTTTTTTGTGCGTTTCTTTCTGGTTTGGCATCACTGAAACATAGCTGCTTCAAGAGTCCATTATCATTTAAGATTCTCTCTTGGCACAAAGATTATCGAGTCTTGGTGTGGGTACCGAGAACATTTTGAATCTGGAATTGCTATATGAGACAGAAGCTTGTGTATATCGCAGTTACCGGTTGCGACAAGCGGAGTTGATATCCTCATCTGTGGTTTGAGTGGAGCACTCAAGGGTCAAATTTATTGGGAGGGAAATACAAGTTGATCCCGAATTTTTGTTTGGTGTCGTATATACTTGAAACAAAGCACATTAACTTTGCTGCTAATGTTTGAATCAAATGCTAGCTGATATGTTTAGTGCTGGAACTACAGACTTGAGTGTTAAAGAAATATTAAGGAAACTATGAAATCTCCAATGTAGTGATTGAAAACATTCTCAAAGGCTAGGTTTCTACCTTGTGCAGAGTTTATCAGGCATTTGCCATAGAAAAGTTTTTCTGCATTGAGAAAGCCGAACATTCCATGCTTTGCCGTGAAAACAAAAACCCGGGCTAAGCGTGAAAGATGATATTATTCCAATCTTTTACAAACCAGATGATCTGTGCAAATGGAGCATATAGGGAGGAGGGTTGGAGTCAAATTGTAGCTGCACATCTCTGTCCTGAACAGCAGAAATCTACCTTCTGTAAGTGACATTATTTTGATGAAATATTCAATTAGAATCTTCCAGTATTCAAGCTCTGTCAAGGGTGTCACATTCATCCATGAAATCTACAGTCTTCGGCAATATACAAAATGTCTAATGTGGGAATGAGATTATGAGTGTTATTGGGATTCAAGGTCCTTGCATGTTATTGTTGTTCACTATCATGGTATCTTCAGAACATCATTTGAGGATAGAGGACTAATGTTTGCTGCAGATTGTATTGTCCTGGTATTCAGATTTCATTAATTGGATGATTGCAAATTGTTGACCAAATGTCTAATTACTGTTAGTGAACTTTGAGGTGAAACTGTGTTAAGCAACTGTTTGATGATATGCCTGGAAACTAAAATCTACAGATAAAGGTTTCTGGGTGTTTGTAACTATTGGCTGAGGTTAGAAACTCATTTCTATAATCTGATTTGAACAGTGATTGCTCAATTGGTCTCAAGCATTCATTTTGTTATGTATTTCAAGTCAAATCTGTTATCTCTCTGCATGTATGTTGTTGTGAGGAACTCATCAAACGATTATATTGAAGCTTAAATGTTTTTAATTTCACAATATTGTGTGAGCAACTAAAGGATGGATCAGTTTTGAAATCAAACAAATAAACTAAGTCCAACTGGGGGGCAGTTGTGCAAAACTTTGGTTGCCTCTAGATTTGAAGGCCAGCATCCTTTGCTGTCTAAGCTGCTGTGTGAAGTTTGATTGCTGTTATAGTTAGCTGAAACACATTGAAAAGAAATAACGACAACTATAAGCAGGCCTCTTTAAGTTGTATGTATGCAAATTGTTTGACAAAATACCTCAAAGGGGTAGTACATTACAGAGAAACAAAATAAAGACAATGAAAAATCTAAAAAGCGATGTTTTCTCAAAAGGATTTAATGATACATTCAAGGGTGAATAACTCAGAGACATACAAAAAGAAATTGAAATAGGCAATGAATTATATTGTCTTGGATGTCAAGTGGAGAGTATGAAATGTATGGGAGGTGTGCTGGTCAAATCGGAAGAGATAGATTCATATCTATCTAGGATAGACCAGACTGATTGTAGGCTCCTCAATTGTGCTTTGTAGCTCTCAATGGTTGCTTTAGTCCAACACAGGTTTATGGAACATCCTCATAAAGATGTTAGGCTTGCAGTTGCTTCATGTCTCAGTGAGATCACACGGATTACGACCCCTATCACCCCTTATGCTGATAACATTTTGAAGCAGGTATTGCAGCTGATTGTGGACAATTTAGGTGGACTAAATAATGACAAAGGTCCTACCTTTGGTAAGCAGATAAAAATCCTGGAACTTATGGCAGAAACTAGAATTTTCATTCCCATGTTGAATCTCGGTTGTGGAAAAATGATTCAACAGTTATTTCAGTGTCTCCTAAGTAATTTCAAGAAGCATCATCCAGACAATGTGAGGGCTTGCATAAAAACTATCATATCCTTGATCTTAGATGAGGATGATGACATATGTAAGCAGTTACAATCAAATTTGTTGGCAATCTGGAGAGGAGAACATAAGATCTCACCTGTGGCATATGAGCTCTCAACTGAATTGATTGAGCATAAGGTTGAAAGGTTCAAGGATTTTATGACTGAAAATGAGCTAATATCAGCAGGCATATAGGTTGCGGGATCTCCGGAAACGAGCAAGAACCAAATGAGGAGAGGGCAGATTTGTTTTACGTGCCAAGAGGCCTGGTCACTTGAACATGTTTGCAGTATTATGCAGCAAGAAGATATATTGCAGCCAAGTGGTAATGAAAATGTAGCTTTGAATTCATCTCTTACAGGACATGAAGAAGGTACAAAGGAAAATAGTTTCCAATCAGACAAGGTGGTTAATGTGGAGGAAGAATCAATCATCACAGGTGAAGAGTATTCAAAACTCTACTTTGGTGACTTAGAAGCTGAAATTGACAAAATTATGGTTAAAGATTGTGACAACCAATTGGATGCCTTTAACAGTTCATGTCATGAGGAATTGTTGGATGACATAACAACAACCTTACCTCTTCATACAAATCGGTTTGAGGCTTATGATGACAGTGATAACATCTGTGAAAGATATGAGGAATTATGTGATTTCTATAGCAGCACATCACTTATGAATAATGATGATTTGGATGACCAATCAGAGAATGCATTTCAAAATGACAATGATGAGAAGCATGCTTTGAAGAATCAGCTGAAAGTTAATGATGACATCGTTGTTCCAGCTCTTGTACATCATGATAGCAACTCACAAAATTATCGAAGGTGTTTATAGGAAGGCACAGATGGAAAAAGGACAAAGTGGTATACGGAGTGAGTCTTATGTTGCTGATTTATAGGGGGTCAAAACAGCTTTTGAGATTTGGAATTCAGAATATCTAGGTTTACTCTCAGATCATGATTACCTGTTACAGGTTGCTGAAAAATATACTGAACAATTGAGGGGAAAAGAGGATGAGGTTAATAAGCTCAATAGGGAGCTTAATGTTGCTCAGGAAACATTAGAGCACACACAAATTACTCTTTCAGGAAGCGAGAATTCAGATTGTTGCCACTAATTTATACAGGGAATAGGACGACAAAGGAAGGTCTGAGTTCTTTCAGGAAGTGATTTAGGAACTGGATAGCATACAACAGACTTATGACTTGGATAGCTGTCCCAAAAGATCAAATAACAAATCTTTGGATCATCCAGAACTTCATCATGAGTTGGATAACTTTCAGTTGGTTGACAATTTCTTGTTAGAGATGGATGTTGATTTGACATTTGATAATCCCCTTTTTGAGCTAGATGAGGAAGATATTTCCAATGCTCATGATGAGATGAGATTGATTGCAGGATTTGGGACCCAAGTATAGTTACTAGAGATGAGTCTTGGTCACAAGACTGGAGTGACATGGAGATTTCAGTTATTGAGTAGTTTGGTTCCTACATCAACAGTTCAGGATGGACAGTTATGTCTTATTGTAGGATGGGCGGTATGCTTTTCCGCAAGTTACCTCTTACTGATGGAGGGTTGTCTAGTGTTGATTGCATCTTGAGACATTTTGATTCACTCATATTTGGTGATCATGTCGGCCTAATCGTTTGGGATCCTGGTATTAGTATGATTGATGCATTGTTGTTTCGGAGGGGTAATGAGTGGCTTCGCCTTACAGGTTATGTTTTTATCAGGATAGCACAGCAGTAGAGTGGGGCAACTCCCTTGAGGTTGGTATGGGATCCAGGCATTTTGGTCACAGCATGCAGATACCGATTGCTTGAGGGCAAGCAATCTCTGGGAAAAGAGGATTGTAATGTCCCCTTTTTCGAGCACATTATTTCTTGTTGCATCGTTAGCCATTTTATCATGGTCCTGTGGGCTAACCAGGGCTTTATTTACATGGGTCAGTGTTATATTTGGCCTAGGTAATTCTTGTTTCAGGCCAATCAGAGTAGTTTCTACAGGGTTTCCAGATACTTACTATTTATAGTAAGTTGACAGAGCTCAATTTTCTTAGCATTTCAGTGTTGGACTTGGAGCATTGTCGAGAGCTGTCCGGCAAGCTATCACACGTCATCTTCCAAGTTCGTTTGGTCATCCATTTTAATGCCAGAAGATTTCATTTTCTATTATTATGTCACTTTATTATTAAATGGATATATTAATTTAAAGTGGTTTAATTAAGACAAAGTAGAAATATGAAAAGACAGAGAAGGGGAAACTGAAGAGTCACAACTTGTTGTTTTAAAAGAGGGAAAGGAGACCCATTTGATTCATGCTTGATTTATGAATTTATTTCTCTTCTCTTGGAGAATCCGGGAAGCTTCTAGCTTTCGATTTTGAAACCTGAGGACGGAAACCTTCAGGCTTTCTCAGTGGATTGGACAGAAACCCAGTTCATCTTTGAGGTGGATTCGCGACGGAGTTCACCATTGCACTTCCAGGTTCATGTTATTCGATCTCACTGTTGCATACTGTATTTCAGATTGGATTGTCTTGTAATTCCATTGTTGTATTGTTGTTGTATAATGCAATAACATTTTCTGAGGATTATATTGGAACATATTGCTGGTTTATTTATGTTGAATCAGTAGTTTATTGCATGAATTTATTTGTTTAAATCTTCTGAGATATATTTGAGAAATTTGGGGAAAATATCCATTGGGGATATTTCATTGGGCCAATTTGGTCCTCGTCAGTCAACTATTGACATTTTAATAAAGTTTTTTAACATTTGTTTTTGCAAAATGAAAACCTAAACGCATACATGACATTATTAATTAATAATACACAGGACTATTGGTATTACACAATATTTTAATACACAGCACGGGCACGGCAGAGGGGCATTAGTATTATACACTCACGACAGAGGGGCATTTGTTTTTAATATTTATCGTTGCATTCTCAATGCTCACACTCATGGCAGCCATAGTCTGAGTTCTCACTCACGGCAGGGGCGTCTCATTCTGGCAGCAAGAGTGTCTACAGGCAAGGTCTTCTCATTCTTAGAGTGTCTACAGGCTGAGGTTGATCCTGAGGCTAGGCTTGAGGCTGCTACTACTGATGCTAGTGGCACTTTTTGTATCTAATTATACTTTAATTATAATATAACATAATATCTATTTATACTTTAATACATAATTAAAGTATATGTATATTATATTTATTATTTATATATATCAAAATAAAATTAGATATCTATATTTATACATATTAAATATATTATATCTATATTAAATTATATATATATATATATATATATTTATTTTTTTATTTTTTTTAAATAAAAAAAATCTTGTACAGACGACCCCAAAACAAATCCAAACCCAACCCAAAAAACTTTTGGACGAATTTCGAACCTGTGTCTGTACCGGAATCCGAACCAGCAACTTAGCTTTTGACAACACACACGTTTGTGTGTGTGTGTGTGTTATTTTCTTCAATGAAATTTTGTGTTTATACTTATGTGATCAATGTATACGTGTGTATGTGATCAAAGTAGCTTCTATTTGATGAGGATATATATATATATATATATATATATATATATATAAATTTTTATTTTATTTTTTGATTGGTAAAAGGCCGAAGCCATATATTATATTAATTTTTAAAACAGATATAGAAATCTCCATTCATTGCGGGCACTGGTAGGAAAGAATGGAGAAGAAAACCTCTAGTCTAGCCCGGGACCAAGGTCCAGATCATAAAAGTACACAGGAGCAACTATGAGGGCATTCCCTCATTTACAAGAAATAATGAAGGCATACCTTCATTTACAAAAATACCAGATTATTTACAAAAATTCCCAAATCTATTTTGGTAGTTTCATGATTGCCCCATCTCGTAGACATGATCTCGAAAGAATAGCATCCGGAAAGGTACAGGTCATCGGTGCTCTTTATCAATTTTGTTGTTCCTGCACATATCAAAAAAACAAAAATCTGCAAAAACCCTATCTAATCATACTGAATTAGTTAGCCTTTTAATGCAGGAAAGGATAAAAAGGGCGAGTAAACATACTAGAATCTGAAATTTTAGGCACTGATTAGAGAGAAACCTTTGCAAATTTATCAATTTAGGACTATAACATGTCAATTAGGATATGTCAATACTTATATGTATATAGATGGCTATATAAGTATATATATATGTTTATCATTGTCTTTATATATATGTATATATATATGTGTGTGTGTGTGTGTGTGTGTGTGTGTGTGTGTGTGTGTGTGTATATATATGAGAAGATAAATATATATTTAAATATATGGGAAAATATAATTATATTTATATGTATATTTTTATATTTTTATATATATGTATATATAAATGTGTATATATATGATATATAAATATATACACAAATTGTGAGAGTATGTGATGGTGTGTGTTTGTGCATGAGACCTATTCGGTCGTAGAAGATTAGACATATTTGCAAGCTAGATAAAAGAGAGTTGATCAGTTTACACTCGTAATTGAGGCAAAGAGGGTTCAAAAAAGAAACATCGGGACATACTAAGAGTAAAACGGTGTTTTTCTGTAGTTGCCGCACCATAACATTTAATTTTGAGTACACAAATGTATAAGTCAAATTTACATAAGTGTTTTAAAGGAATGCATTAATACAGGTGTGTATAATCCTTATATCTTTCTGTCAATTTGTGCATATGTCTAGATGTATACAACTGTTTATTTGTGCTCATATATATTTATTAAAATTTATCAATGATTATAATCTTACCTACTTTAATTAAGAATGCAAGCATCTTAAATGTAAACCTAGAAGACGTCTGGATTCAGATACCGAATAAGGGAACAAAAACAGGAAAACTAAATTGAAATAGCAGACCTGAGTTCAATCAAAAACATTAAAGAGCTTATTCCTTGTTGACATGTCAAAGATCTAAGATTATATCTTCATTGCTAACATTGCGGTGTCTCGGAGGGCTTAGCGGCTCAATACAGCAACTTAGTTCATCATCATTTTCCCATGCACTAACTTGATCCTCAATAATATAGCTGTCAATCCAATTTGGAGCTTCCGAGGCACAGACATGGCAAAAGCAAAGCAGGAAGTTCAGATTCCTCCTTACAATGGGTGCCCAACTAACTAAATATTCTATGTCTTCAGTTACCAAAATGGGATAAGTGGGAACCGCTCTTCCCCCAACAATAGGGGTATCATAGAAGCATGGTTTGGGGATAGTAAGATCGCTTCTGATGTTGGACAAAGCCTTATCCAGATCCCCTAAATACATGTTTTTGAACAGCCTTTGACATAGAGTACCTATCCGAAGTTTATCAGTATCCACTTGAAAGGCAGCAGCTAAGTAAAGGGCAGGGATCTCGGAATTCACTCTGTATTTATCCGAGTTAAAGATGATGTCTCTGCCCAGGACTCTATAGACCACTCGAATAACCAGAAAGTGTGAGGACAAGAAGATATTCTCTAATCTTTTCCTTGTGATTGGTCCATCGAAAGCAATCTGCACCTTGGGGCCTCTCAACTTGATGGGAGTCATCATGTGTAAAATATCCAAGTGAGAGGCAACACGGGAGATGGGTCCATGGGGACAAAGGGAGGGGATTAAATAGGAAAGGTAGCGAGGGGAGGATGGCATCAGAAGATGAAGCAACGTCGATTGGGATTTAAACAAGAACGGCTGCAAATACAAGATTGGGATCGAAAATAAATAAGGGAGATGAGGAGTTACTAAGAAAACGAGGAAAGATCATGGATGATCTTGAGAAGGTTGAGAGGCAAAAAAACAAGAAGGGTAATGCCAACTGGCTATGGAAAGCGAACAAAATTGTCCATCGCTGGGATAGAAGGGTTAAGGGTTTAAATTTAAGAGAAGGGAGAAAACTTTAGAGTTGGGCCATTGGATAATGTATACATCAGTACTCATAATTCTAGGTAAACCTTAATATATGAAGGTGAGAAATGGCACAAATTAAGCATATAAGTATTGGGTGTTGATCCTATGTGAGTCGTAGTAAATTCTCTATTTGATGAGGATATTGTGTCTTTAAGGTTTATTTATTAAAGGGTGCATCAAACAGGTTTTAAATCCTTAAAAATATTTAAATTTTTTGAGTTTTTCAATTTTTCGAGTCTTTGCCAAGTCTGCACTAGGTTTGGGCACCAAGTCCAAGTTCGAGTCAAAAATCAGCTTGCCAAGTCTGAGTCTTGTAACACTAATTTTGAGTCACTTTTAGAGATGTCAATTGTGTTTGAAGTTAATTGTATATTATTGATTTATATTTTTAATGTGAAAAAAATCCATTTTTGGTGTGACTAGCTTATGGGTTTTGGTCATGCATGGCACCATATGACTTAGGCATGGCCTTGCCACCACAAATACCCTATGGGGACATATCCACAATGTATGTGGGGTAGAAGAGTCATACTTAGATTGTCTTGTTCACTCATTTGACTTTTCTTTCGAACTCACTCATGTTTGATCCTTCAACATCCATATGCAAGGAACTTTATAACAAAGATCTATACCAATTGCATCTATTTTAGTTTGTAGAATGTAGTTCAATATTGGAAATTCATAAGTGATTAGAGGAAGTCGATTTTGAATAATAAAATTCTGTAGCATATGATTTTAGCATTGTCCCAATTCTGTACAAAATTTCTTAGCAAGAACAAAGTGAAATGATGAAAATGAGAACCTGTGTATAAACAATAGTTCCTCCCACATATTTCATATTAAACTAGACAATAAAAAATGTAATGCTCCTTAGACTCAAACTCCTAAAGAGAACAAAGCTAGCACATTCTTTTACTCTAAGATTTGGTGGTCAGTCTCCACAGAAAGCTGATAGGAGAACACCTGCAGTTGGCCAAGAGGGATCCTCAAACCGTGAGACAATGATGTTGAAGATAGGTGGGCCGAAAAAAGGTCCCATGAACAAATTGCAAGAAACTCTTAGCATAGAAAGGTAGTTTACAATTGAAACTATTCAAAAAGAAGGTCCAAGTAACCTTGATATACCAATGGTAAAATCTCATTTTTGATAGATCAGCTAACAATTAACGAAGGAATTGTTTGTATGCATTAGATCATATTCTAAAGTATAATTGTTTGAACCCTCTCACAAGGACCTAAGATAGGGATCCAGGCATTAGAACCATACAATGTTGTAGGATTAATGATTGCATCAAAAAGGTGTATCTTCAAAGGAGGTCCTAGAAATGTACTTAAAAACATTGGCACTCAAGAACCAAGAGGGAGACATATTCCTTGCAATATGAGATAGAAAGACTGGTCATAAGGATAGAGGACATGTAAATTGAACTCCCTAGATGATTAGATAAGTACAATTAGTTGTTATCTCCATAGGACCCCCTTTGTAGATGAAATGGATCCTTGAAAGACTTTTATTGGTGATGATGAAGACCATGGCCTTAGTTTTATTAAGGTTGACCATAAGCTAGAAAAGCTCACAAAACTCAAAAAGTGCATCAAGCTAACCCTGAAAGCCATTGGGAGAATGGGAGAGGATGAAAAAGATTAAAATAACAATTACAACATGATGAAGCAAGCAGTCATTGTCCACATAGATCATTGTCCAAGAAAATCAAGGGCTCGTCAATTGAGATATAAAAAAGTGTTGGTGAGAGGGGGCAAACCTGCATAACTCCAAGATAAGAAGTCATAAGAGGAGCAAAGGGTCTCTCAGGACTCTGAGTACGATGGGAAGAAACATCATGAGAATTATAAGTAAACCTACGAAATAAATTTTACAACTAGGAGCTTTGATTCCTTTGTTATCCATTTACTCGGCATATGAATAAGCCTTCCTAGGAACGTGTCTGAAGTTTATCATATCAAAACCACTACTAAATAACGTGAGTACAATGGTAAGAAACATCATGAGAATTGAGTAAACTTGCGAACAATTTTTTTATAATTAGAAGCACTGATTCCTTTGTTAGCCTTTACTCAGCATATGAATCAGTCTTCTGAAGTCTATTGCATTAGAACTGCCTGTCAAAGCATTGATTCTGGCTTCTACAGCTAGAGTTAGAAGGAGTGAAGACTTTGGTGGTTCTTATATATAAATTTGCTTAATATTTGATTTCTTAGTCAAAGAACTTGTATTTCTCATCTCACTTAAATAACTATGATAGGTAAAACATGATATAATTCAATAAATTTTATTGGATCTTGCCTTCGATTTCTTATTGTCGATTAATTTGGATATTTTCTGTTGCATCTAGAAAGCTGAAAATGTTACTTACCATATAAAAAAAATTAATTCAATTACTATTTGATGCAGAATTTTGACTTCAACAATGCACTTTTGAGTTGTTTGGAATTGGCATTAGGCAATAAAAGATACTTTTACTTCCAAGCTACCAAAAATAATCGAATAGTACAAACAAGCTTATTATAACATAAGCTATATGATACATTTTGATTTGAATGCAAGTGTAGCTTTTATAAATGGAAGGATTTTGTTTTTTTATCTACTTATTTACTAATTTTATATTTCGTTGCTTATAAATTGTTTGCAGGTTTTGCTTTCACAAAATTATAAGATGCCAAAGACATTCTACAACATTCTGGATTGAGAATTAAAGCTCATATCTCAATTATTGTTTTGGTCTCCATGTTATTAATTATACCCTTGATTTCCATTATCATTGTTATTGTAATTATATTTCTTAAAGCCTCACTTCAAGGTACTTTGATAAGTTGTTGAAGATATTCTAAGGTACTTGGTAAGTACGAATAGTATAATATCTTGTAAGAATGATGAGATCCAATTGGTTCAATAACAAATAGATGTTAAACATAAGTTTCTTATTAAATTTTAGGTGATAAGTTGTTGAAGATATTCTAAGGTACTTGGTAAGTACGAACAGTATAATATCTTGTAAGAATGATGAAATCCAATTGGTTCAATAACAAATAGATGTTAAACATAAGTTTCTTATTAAATTTTAGGAAAATATAGATGTTTCTTATTCAAAATTTTGGATTTAATTATTAAGTAAAATTTGAAATTGTTTGAACATGATATTTATATATCAAACTCAACTAAAGCAAAATTTAATTGTAAGTGTATTTAGAGGGGGAAAAAAAGTTATAACACATCGGTTGTCAAGTTGTATACTTTTTTTTTTAGGAAGAAAAATATTAATTTTCAACAATAAAAATAATTTTACAACTAAACATGGAGTCATCAACACCATTTATCTTATCATTATGGAACGAATATACCAGTTTGTCCTACAAAGTACTTCTACATGAACAAGCACATGTTAAGATTTTATAATCATCCTTTCCAAAGAATAAGATGTTTGAATTGTATAGTTGTTTCAAGGATGCAATTATTGAAGCTGCACTAATTGCTATGAACTTGAAATGAATCTAGATATATTTAATGATTCCCTATTGAGTTGACATTCACAAGCAATCAAGATCCAACTTGGTCGCGCTTTTGTTATAACATGTTATGTGTTGTAACAACAACAAAACTTTGCATTGTGTCCAATTCGTCTACCCTTGAAATTTTTTCTATTGTGCATTGTCTTGTTGATTGTTTTCACTCTCACGAGATCATGGAACAATTGTCAATAATTGGACTTGTGCTTGTATAAGGAAGTTAAAGTTTCTAACAATTTGGAATCAATGAGTAGAGGTGTGTGCAAGGGAGACAAGGCATTCTATTCCAAAGAAGAGATTTTGAAAATGTGATTGATAGTGTATTAGCATGAACTAACAAAAGAAAGTTTCAAAATAAAAAATTCTTATATAGGTAATGGCACATGTTTATGGAAAACGACTCTTTAATAATAAAAATAGGTAGTTTTCATGATTCTCTGCACCAGTGCACTTTAAGAAAGGAAAGTAGTAAAATGGGTTTAAAAGCATGCTCAAGAGTTTGAAAAGATTCCAAAAGAAAGGAAAGAAATGCATTAAGTGGAATGAATCCATGCTAAAGCAACAAAGGATGAGGTGCAAGAGTTC
Source organism: Thuja plicata (assembly GCA_018584345.1). Lineage (NCBI taxonomy): Eukaryota > Viridiplantae > Streptophyta > Pinopsida > Cupressales > Cupressaceae > Thuja > Thuja plicata. The sequence continues at coordinate 1,285,050 of MU224286.1, read as the reverse complement.
ATAAGCATTTAAAGGAGATTGCAAATATGCTAGAGCAAAGGAAGAGTCAAAGTTTGACAAAATAATGATTCATTCCTCATAAAGTAGAAAAAAATAATTTAAAATGCCCCAAATAATGTCATATGCAAAAAGGCTATTGATGCATTGAAATAGAGAAATTGAGTTTTATTGAAATTTTCAATCTTTTCAAGGAGTGCAAACCAAGAAGATTAATCACTCTAACACAAAAGATCACTTTCCGAAGTACACATTTAGGAAAGTCTTGGAAGCTAGACAAAATTGATCAAAGGGGGTACTTTCATGTTTTCGAGTGCATTCTCCAAACTTGTCTAGGATGGTGCATAAAAACGCCAATATAAAAAGCTCATTTGAATCAATTTTTTTACACAAGGAAACATGTGATAATGAACAAGTTTTGTGCATAGAAGTTTTTAGGAAGGTGTGTAAAGGCAAGATAAACAAATAAAATTGAGAACTTGAACTTAGTGTATAGTTTATGTGATATATCATGTAAATTGTTGGATAGAATTGGATGTTGAAATGTGTGTGATCTTTGTAATTGTGGGTGACCCTTCAAAAATTTCCTAATTTTATATGACAAACTTAAAAACTTTCCCTTCCTGTCATGCCTTCTTTTCCAACTACGGCCCGTTTATTCAACCTTTTTACTAAGCACTCCTAAAGAGTCAAACTTGTAGATTTTCCTCTCCTCAAATATCAATCATATGTGTTGGCCGAAAAACAGAGTACAAAGATAGATCCAGAAAAGCAATCATATTTTATCAGAAATAAGAATCAAGAATATGAAAAAAAAAAATTAACATAATGTTATTAGGGGTCATTACCCTTATAACATTTATATATAATGTTCTAATATAAAGGTTATAAAACCTTAAATATTATATGATTTATAAGCACATCCCATTTGAAATAATTATAATCTAATAACTATTAGATTATTAGTTATTTATGCATGGAGTTATTAAAAAGATGTGACTAATGAAGTCACCCTTCTTCCTATATTTAAGGAGGTTCTCTCTCATTTGAGAGACATGTAATTGGAGCTTTGTAGTGAGTTATATCACTACGCACAGAAGGTATTTTGGGCCATGTGGAAGTAAGGATAAGTATCCCCAGAGTAGATAGAGGGATGTTTTAATAAAATGATATGGGGTTTTTTTCACCTAAGAAGGTTTTCCCCATGTATGCCTTGTGTAATGTGTTAAATTTATGTTTGTATGATTCTCAACTTATTTATATTTATATTTTTTTAATAATGATCAGTATCCTTAGATCATAATTTCTTGTATGGTATCACAGTAGGTTAGGCTAGTACTAATTGTTTTTATAGAATACATTTGAAGACATAAAACTTGATGGAAAACTAATTTATGCTAAATCAACATATGTGCAAAGCCACATGTATTGTGCTATGTATATAGTGTATCTTCTCTATTGTTTTTTAAAATCAATTTATCAAGATAAGTAAAAAATTTCTAATTATTCCTTTTATAAGTGATTTTTTCAAGAACTTTTATTTCTTAAAAGAAAATTCAAATAACATAAGATTGTGAGTGCCTAATAATTAATTTAAGAATATTTATTTTAATGATATCAAATTTTCATAATCTAATTATCCAAATAAATTCTATCATATGAAAGAAAAAAAATTAATATCAATTTATGCTTAGTAAAATTCAACCTTTCCATCCATCATACATCAAATGATTGAATGAATGAATGATTTTAATGACGTCCATGAGGCCCAGCAGCCTGAGGGACCAAAGGCACACACAACCCTAAACGATTTCCATAATCTTTTCCAACTCCAATCTTCTTTTATGAATCTTAACCAGCAAACCTGTAGTTTGGTTGACCGTATCCTCTTCAAATAGACTGTTCATGTTGTCCACTTTCAAAATGGTTTGATACTTAGCCCGAATACCTTCATACGCTACGCACTCCATGACAAAGTGTCATTCAGTTTCAATTGCTCCCATCCCACAAAACATGCAAGTTCTCTCCTCCCAAGCCTCTTTGGGCCTCTTCCCTCTGCCTGTCTTGCACCTGAGATGATGTGATCCTGTCCTCAAATGTGTCATTAGTAGCCTTTCTTTCCCTTTAATAGCAGCCCCTAAGTATGTTTTCTCCCCATGCTGCCCGGTTGGGTTGAACACTTGAAAATTTGAATCTTCAATATACGACCATAGACATATCAATTATAGTTTTTTAAAAGCTATATAAATCATTTATAAGACTGAAAGATGGTTTAAAAGCTATATGACTCCATTTCTAAAAAGCTAACTAAGGTTGTGCATTATCAAGATTTCAAATGTATTCAATTTAGTAGAATTTATGGTCGCAATCCCAAGCTACATCATTCCCTATAAAAAAATTACATTCCAAACTAAATTATAATAGAATGCATGGTTATCATCGAACGTTCTCTGCTTCCTCTCTTCATTCTCATTGTTTTGAAACTCAAGGTATCTTGTTCAGTATATCATCCTCATTTTTATGTGGACTTCCACTCCTTTCAAAACAAGACTTATTCAATGTCGAAGCTTAGCCAACTCTAGCATTGGCTTCCCCTTACAAAGAATTTGGAGCAAATCTGATTTTTAAGTTTCAAAAGAAAGGAAACAAAAATCCAAAGTTAGTAGATATGGCTTCCTCTTCTACTCGCAATTCTTTCTCTTCTTACACCTCTCTAGAAGAAAGATGAAAATTTTGGTTGGCTTAAATAGTACATATTAACGATTGATTTCTAAGTTAAAAATGTTAAATACTTTTTTCATACTTAATATATTCCTTCGTGTGTTAAGTAAAGACAACCTGAAAAATTATTTCTAAACTCATTTGTATTTATTTATAATAATGTATTAAAGATTGTTTAGACATTTAGAGAGAGAGGTACAAAAATTTAGAGAGAGAGAGAGAGAGGTACAAAATATGGTCGGTTGTTGTGCTTTACAAACTCTTGTGGAAGAGATAGACAAGATTTACAATACCATACGCATTGCTATTGAGAGAATAGAAAGCATGTAGATAATGAAGAGACACATGCACTATTTCAAGCTCTACGTCAATATTTCAATAGAATGGATCACCCAAGGAGAGCACAAAAAATTGCTTGGGATGATAAAGAATTTGGCTCTTGGTGCCCCTTGCCCACCACAATCAAAACATAAATGAAATCTGATTATTAAAATTCCTATTAATTCCTCTATGTTTCACCATTTCACTCCAAATTAATCATTCTACCATTTTGATGGAAGTTCATCAAAATTTTGTGCATATCCTATAGATGCAGTATTCCATGAACCACATTTCTTTCAAAAAATTTGTGTGCCTCGATGGAAGCTCATATGCTATTCTAATGCTCCTATCTTTGGGCAAACCTTATTATGTTTTTCCACACAGCTCACATAAATTTCCCATGCTACTATAATTGGGGTAATAAGGATCTGTAGAAACCTGCAATAACATCAAAATCTCAACCACAAAGAGATCTGTTAGGCACTTAGTATTCCCAATATCAAAAGAGGAAGCAAATAAACAACATGCATAATCATTCAATCATAAAGAAATTAATTCAAAAACACATGAACATGCAAACCAAAAGTCCTCCTTCATTGTGCTCCTTCTCTATGACATGTGAGCTCTCAAAAATGAGTGCCCAAATGTGCCAACATGAGAATTCAAAGCAATTATTGTTAGAAAATTAAGAGAATTATCTCTCTATTTATAAGATTTACAGAAAAGAATAATTAGTAAGAAGTGAAGAATGTTGGTAGGTTATGATGATTGTTTGATCAACATTGGTCATAGAGATTATTGATAAGAATCATGTTTGGTTTCAAGAAGGACCCATCCTATATAAGGCTAGCGACAACGTCAGGTTTCAGGGAAGACATACCCCATATAAGACAAGTAACAATGTCTAGTTTCATGAAAGATACATCTTGTCTAAGACTAGCGACAACGTCTGGTTCAGAGAAGACATACCATGTATAAGACAAGTGACAACATCTAGTTTCAGAAAAGATACATCCTGTATAAGACAAATGATGATGTCTAGTTTCAGGAAAGACATATCTTGTTTAAGACAAATGATGTTGGAATGATTAACCAATTGATTTGACTGATTTGAAAATTGATTTGATCATTTTGCCAGATAGATTGATTGACTGGTCGATAGAATGTTAGAATTGACTGGTAGAATGTTAGGAGAGGAGAGAATGAGGATGAATCCTGATTGAAACTTTAAATTCTATTAACCACCTTTGAATTCCAACTTATCTAAGAAATTTATTTCATCATTGAGTCACTTTATTATAGAAAAATCAAATACCATCCTACCAAGATATGAATGATCTAGGTATGATTGTCCTCTTGCATTTTAATAGGCACTCATAACAAACAAGGAATGTGGGCCAATCCATCTTGTTTGAGCATTCGGAGTCGAGGTATGTACAACATATCACAACCGAAGTATCTATTGCAATTTTGCAATTGGATATTGTATATCGATGTGAAGGCTCTTATCTTAGACACCCAAAAAGCTCTTTTAAGACTTCGTGGAAAACATCCCACAGACAACAGACAAAAAAAAAGTCATGAACCATCCCAACATATCTAATCTTTTATGGAATCCTAGAGATGCATAAGAACATGCCTTGCAAAAATCAAGACATAATAAGACCAACTTGACTCAACAAGTTACAACCATATTGACTTTGTGTCTATGCTTTTGTAGTAGTTTGAACATTGACTATTGATGTTCTGTTGATGTTGTCTGGTTTCAAGAATCAAGTGCCCCGTATAAGACTTCCTCGTCTAGTTTCAAGTGTTCCTCCCCTTGTCTAAGACAACATGACTTTTGAAAAAAGACTTTGCTATGGGACTTGGTTGATAGATAAGCTAGTGTGATCAATTTGACTGAGGACTTGTTGATAAGCTGACAGTTTTGACTTGATTTTGTTGAAGCTCAAACTTGTTATATGACGTTGTTTAATGCTTGTTTTAAAATGTGCAAGGATTGGATTGATATACAAAGGAGATTTATTGCAGAATTTTCTTGGTTATTTTATTTTTTTGGTTGTTTGTGACAAAAACAAATTCAGGACTTTTTACAAATGTTTTTGTTGTTTCTCAGAACGATTTTCGATGTTTTTGAACTTTTGAAGGTCTTTTCAATTTTTAGATTATTTTCAGGAATTTTTATGATTTTTTTTTTTTTTTTTTNTTGGGGGGGGGGTATTTTTTCAGAAATCTTTATGAATTTTAGGTATTTTTTAGAAATTTGATGGATCATGACATCAGGGTGCCCCTAGTTGGGACAAAATGGGCAATTTATTGCAGTATGGCCATGGTGGACAGACTTTGTTGCTGGATATGAGACAGTAGGACAATTGACAAATTTCAAGATGATGTATTGTATTGTAGAATGAGGTGAAATGACAAGTGATACATTGTTTTCCAAGAGATCCAAATGTGAATTTAGAATGACGGAGATACTATATCTGGGACACATTGTCAGTGGTCGAGGGGTTCAGGTGCATGAGGAGAAGATCCAAGACATTTTGGACTGGCCACCCCCAGGACTCTCTCAGAACTGCGTGGATTCTTTGGGTTGTGCAGTTACTACACAAGATTTGTGAAGGGTTTCTCATAGCTCTTCGTACCTCTGACAGACCTGACGAAGAAAGGATCTTTCTAGTGGAATGAGCAAGCACATCATACTTTTGACAAGCTAAAGGAAACCATGAGTTCCTGCCCGATCCTCGCATTGCCAGACTTTACTCAACCCTTCATCCTAGAATGCGACACATCTGGGGAAGGCATCGGGGTTGTACTAATGTAGGACTGTCACCCTATTGCATTTGAGACTCAGAATCTCTTGGGAGTGGAGCGATTGTATTTCATCTACAACAAAGAAATGCTCGCCATTATGCACACCTTGGCAAAGTCTCTTCAGAGCCAAGTTCATCATCCGTACCGACCAAAACAACATGAGGTATTTATTGGAGCAGAGGGAGCTGAACGAATGACAACAAAAGTGGGTGAGAAAAATATAGGTGTTTGACTTTGATATTGAGTACATGAAGGGGAAAAATAATGTTGTGGTCAAAGCGTTATCAAGAAAGCCTTCCATATGCTCCTTGTCTCAGATTTTGGCGGATTGGAAGGCACACCTTTTGGTAGAATACTCTAAGAACTCTCTCGCGTGTCAGCTGATGGATGGTGAAGTTCATGACGACAGATACAAAGTTGTTGATGACATCATTTAGTACAAGGACAAAATTTATTTAGTACCTGATTCCAAGATGAAGGAGAAATTTTTAAAGGAGATGCATGACTCACCCTTGGTCGGGCATCCGGGGTACATGAAGATCTACAGACAAATAAAGGAAAGGTTTTCATGGAAGGGCCTCAAAAAAAATTGCTTGGGATGATAAATAATTTGGCTCTTGGTTCCACTTGCCCAGCACAATCAAAACATAAATGAAATCTGATTATTAAAATTCCTATTAATTCCTCTATGTTTCACCATTTCACTCTAAATTCATCGTTCTACCATTTTGATGGAAGCTCATCAAACTTTTTTGCATATCCTATAGATGCAGCATTCCATGAACCACATTTCTTTCAAACAATTCACGTGCCTCGATGGAAGCTCATATGCTATTCTAATGCTCCCATCTTTGGGCAAACCTTATTGTGTTTTTCCACACATTTCACATGAATTTCCCATGCTACTGTAATCGAGGTATACTTGGATTTATAGAAACCTAAAATAACATCAAAATCTCAACCACAAAGAGATTTGTTAGGCACTTAGTATTCCCAATATTGAAAGAGGAAGCAAATAAACAACATCCATAATCATTCAATCGTAATGAAATCAATTAAAAAAACACATGAACATGCAAACCAAAACTCCTCCTTCGTTGTGCTCCTTCTCTATGCAATGTGGACTCTCAGAAATGAGTGCTTGATGTGCCAACATGAGAATTTAAAGCAATTGTGGTTATCAAATTAAAAGAATTAGCTCTCTATTTATAAGATTTTCATGGTTCCAATCAACATTTCATGATTGGTCGATTGATTGCATGTGATTGAAGAGTTAAACTCAGAGTGAGTGGGAGTTGAACTCAAATGATTGCTTGTCAACATAATAGATGGATATGTTAAGAGGATAGATTGAAGAGTTGACTGATTTGATTGAAGACTTTAACTGATGAGGTGGAGTACAAGACTAGATAGATTAAATAGATAATTGATTTGCTTGATCAGTTAGGAGAGAGAGTTATGGAGTTAACTGAAACTCATAATTGGAAGGATAAATATGATTAAATAAATTAAATAGTTTATTTATTTGCACACACACACACACATTTATATGAGAGGAACAATTAGTTTAATTAAGTAAATATGTTTTTTTAATGAAGAGAGGGAAATTGAATTAAATATTAAATAAATGTAATAATAGTAAGAATAAGCTTTTAATTAAATATAATGACATAAGGAATAATTAAATAATTTAAATTATTTAATTACTTTATAGATGAATAATTGATGAAATAATTAGATAATTAATTAAAATCACTTAATTATGAAATTATAGAGAAATGATGATTTTGAATTTAGTTTATAGTGGAAAGGCGCCAATTAATTAAATAATAAATATTATTTAATAATTGAAGAAGAATGTTTGTAAAGTCGTTGTGTTAAAGCAACTGGTCATTTTTAAGTGTCTACATTTTGTCCCTCTTTGATACAATGCATTTTTAGGCTTTGTTTCAAAGAATAATAAAAATTATGCATCGGTATTGCCCCAATGGGAACAATGTGACGGCAAGGTAAATGATGCCCCTTTGAGATATTGTTGATGCAAGAAAGGCATGAATGATCTCTTGAAAGAAGATTTAGATTAAATGATGCAAGAAAATAATAATTAGTAAGAAGTGAAGAATGTTGGTAGGTTATGATGATTGTTTGATCGACATTGGTCATAGAGATTGTTGATAAGAATCATGCTTGGTTTCAGGAAGGACCCATCCTGTATAAGACTAGAGACACCATCTAGTTTTAGGGAAGACATACCCTATATAAGACAAGTAACAACGTCTAGTTTCATGAAAGATACATCTTGTATAAGACTAGCGACAATGTCTGGTTTCAAGGAAGATATACCCTGTATAATACAAATGACAACGTCTGGTTTCAGGAAAGATACATCTTGTATAAGACAACTGATGATGTCTAGTTTTAGGAAAGACATATCTTGTTTAAGAAAAATGATGATGGGATGATTGACCAACTGATTTGACTGATTTAAAAATTGATTTGATCATTTTGCTAGATAGATTGATTGACTGATACAATGGTAGGAGAGGAGAGAATGAGGATGAATCCTGATTGAAACCTTAAGTTTTATTAAGAACCTTTTAATTACAACTTATTTGAGAAAATTATTTCATCATTGAGTCACTTTGTTATAGAAAAATTAGATATCATCCTACCAAGATATGAATGATCTAGGTATGATTATCCTCTTGCATTTTAACATGCACTCATAAAAAATAAGGAATGTGGGACAATTCATCTAGGTCAATCATTTAGAGTCAAGGTATGTACGACGTATCACAACCGAAGCATTTGTTGCAATTTTTCAATTGGATATTGTATATGGATGTAAAGGCTCTTATCTCAGACACCCAAAAATCTCTTTTACGACTTCGTGGAAAACATCCCACAGACAATAGACAAAAAAATAATTCAAGAACCATCCCGACATCTCTAATTTCCTATGGAATCATGGAGATGCATAAGAACATTCCTTGCAAAAATCAAGATATAATAAGACCAACTTGACTCAACAAGTTACAACCATACTAACTTTGTGTCTGTTTTTGTAGTAGTTTGAACATTGACTATTGGCATTTTGTTGATGTTGTCTAGTTTCAAGAATCAGGTACCCCATATAAGAATGCCTCATCTGGTTTCAATTTTTCCTCCCCTTGTCTAAGAAAACATGAATTTTGACGAAAGACTTTGCTATGGGACTCAGTTGTTAGATAAGCCAGTGTGATCAATTTGACTGAGGACTTGTTGATAAGATGACAGTTTTGACTTGATTTTGTTGAAGCTCAGACTTGTTGTATGACGTCATTTAATGTCATTTTTAAAATGTGCAAGGATGGATTGATATACAAAAGAGATTTATTGCAGAATTTTCTTGGTTTTTAATTTTTTGGTTGTCTGTGACAAAAAAATATTCAGGACTTTTTACAAATTTTTTGTTGTTTTCTCAGGATGGTTTTCGATGTTTTTGAACTTTTGAAGGTCTTTTTAATTTTTAGATTATTTTCAATATTTTTTATGATTTGGGGGGGTATTTTAAGGAAATTTTTATGAATTTTATGTATTTTTCATAAATTTGATGGACCATGACATCGGGGTGCCCTTAGTCGGGATAGAATGGGCAATTTATATCAGAATGGCCATGGTGGACAGACTTTTTTGTTGGATATGGGATGGTAGGACAAGGACAATTGACAAATTTCAATCCATGATGTATTATATTGTGGAATGAGGTGAAATGACAAGTGATACTAGGCTGGAGTTATGATAGATAATAGAGCAATGATCTCTACACATGGCGCCAGATTGCTTGATTTTCACCATGGTACTTCCCCAAGGCACCACTAAAGTGGTTTTCACCATAAGACAAATTTATTTCTCTTGTATTTCTATTTTTGTGTCACTGAAGATGCCTAATTGTCAAGTTTTCATCAAGGTAACCATTTTTTAATTTTTTTTACTTTTTTTATTATTTTGATTTTTGAAAAGGGTCTATTCTAAAAACTATGAATAGTACTTGCGTAGATGCAAGTTGTTGATGGGGTTCGATAGAGGTTGGCCCTCTTGTGTGGATATATGATATGATCCAAACCCAAAGAGTGTTTTAATAATGTAAGCACCCAACCAGTTTAGTTTAAACTTTCTTGGTTTTTCTCTTTCCATTTGATTTTTTTGATTTTCCATTAGTACCAAGTCACCAACTTCAAAATATCGAGGTATGACCTTTTTTTGTAGCTTCTCCTAAGACATTGTTGATATGATTACAAATGTGTTAGTGCCTTTTGTCTCTTTTCATCAAGCAACTCCAGCTCTTATAATCGAGACACTCTATAATCCCCATCTGAAATGATGTGTTGAAGTGATATGTGCAATGATGAGAGCCCAACCTCTATTGGAAATATATCTTACGTATCGTATACTAGTGAGTATGGAGTGGTTGCTGAGGGAGTACAAAAACTAGTGTGGTATGCCCATAAGGCAGGGTTGAGTTGGAGATGTCAGTCCCGACTAGCTTCATTGAATAGATTTTTTAGGATTTTTATAATGGTTTAATTCGTAGCCTTAGCCTGGTCGTTACCTTGAGGAAAGTAGAGTGAAGAATAGCTATATTGGAGGTAGAATTTTTTTCAAAACTCATATAATTATTTATTTTTTAAGGGGGGCCATGATCTGTAATGATGGTCTATGGAATACCATACCGACTTATGATATAGTTCAAAAGAAACTTGGAAATCTGTTTGCCAGTGGTGTAGGTCATTGGAATTGCTTCAACCCACTTTTTAAAATAATCAGTGGTTGTGATTGTGTGCTAAAATGTTGACACACTTCTATGAATCATTCCATCCAAGGATGCTCAAGAATGAGGCCTCAAATATCGATCCATAGCTCTCTAGTCATGGAGTGCAAAGGTGTGAAATGGAGGCCCTCAGATTGACCTAGTTAGTGCCTATGCAAGTACACCATGAAATAAGAGATTCAAATGCATGAAAATAAGATCTACTCTATATGATAACAATGCATGAAAGAAAATTAATCTAAATGATAACAATGCATGATTAATCTATTAAAGGAAATATGCAAATCTAATCTATGAAAGTAAACATGAATCTAATCTACATGAGGAGCCATGAATGCAAGAAGAATGAGACAAGAATGAGAGAAGTTGCAATATCCAAGCTCAAATGCTCCTCCAAAATTGCTCTCCAAACCTGCAGCATAACAATACTATGAAAAAGATGATTGATGATTGATTGATTATTGATTATTGATGATTGATGATTATCAAATGAGAAGGAGAAGTTTCCTTTTAAAGGAAAGTGAACGGTTGAGATTAAGAGGCAAAAAGAATTGATTAATGGTTGAGATTAAGAAGCAAAAACCCACCACTTAGGAAGATGTGAAGAAAAATGGATTTTATTTAATTTATTGCCTTTTTCATCAAATAAAGTGCTTTAAGTGGGGATTTTTATTTATTTAATTAAAAGATGGGTTTTCTTTCAATTAAATTAATTAGAAGAATTTTATTTAATTAAATGGGGAAAATTGAATTTAATTAAATAAGAGGAATTTTATTTAATTAAAAGGGAGAAATTTACTTTAATTAAATAAGATAAAGCATATTCAATTAAAAGGAAGATTAAATCTTTTAATTAAATAAGATAAATTTTATTTAATTAAAAATAAAATTAAATATTTTCATTAGATAAAAATGATCAAACCTTAGGAAATATTGAAATAATTGAATAATTGAATTAATTACAATTTGATCAAGGAAATTGATTTGAATTGAAAATGTTTCAAAGCATTGATTCAGGAAATTGATAA
>MU224286.1:1236099-1253959 GCA_018584345.1 Thuja plicata | reverse complement strand
CAGTGTGTTTGTAACCTTTAACAGGGTTGGCTCCTAACAAGGCTCACTTTAGAAGAGTGAAAATTTGGGGTACCGGTCCCAGTGGTTTTTCCCTTAACAGGGTTTCCATGTTAAAATCCTTGTGTTAAATGTGTATGGTTTATTACTTTACTATTTAATATTCTACATATGCATTTATGGATTGATTGGTACACTCTACATATTTACTAAGTATCGGTAAATATAGTTTACTACTTATCGGTTATCAAAGAGAATAAGGACAGACAAGGTAAACCGACAGACAGTTATTTGTTTCAAGTATTTCAAAGGCATACATCTTGTAGGGACTTAATAATTGGAGAAGTACTGATTCATGGATTAAAGTTTAAATTGGATAAATTTCTAAGGCCACTGATTCACCCCCCCCCCCCACTCTCAGTTATTACTAATAGTTTCTTCAATGTATTGATATATGAATCACTCACTGATTCATAGGTTTTTGATGAGGATGAGGATAAAGGTTTAGATCGCTTCCAAAATTCATCAAACCAGGCTCAGTGGTCTATGGGTCTGTCTTGTAAAGAGAGCTTGGAAATGACAACATTAAGATGTAAGGTGTTGGTGGTGTGTGGGGAATTCCACTCATAGTCATTTGCGTATGTGTCTGAATGGAGTTACTCAAATGTCTCAACTTTGTTATAAATACAAGCATTAATATAAGAGGGTAACGAGGTATTTGTGATGCCTTCTGTAGCTAGTCTATAACCTAAGTTGTGATGCTTCAAGTTTTTGGTAGGTGCAATGGGATCCACAATTCCTTGTTCATTTTTGCCCAAGCTAGATTGTCCATTATACCCTTGTTTTAAGAAAATGGTGTACCCTCGTCCATTTCCATGTACCAAATTTTTTATCTCAGGGGGCTCTTCATTTGTATACAGCTAAGATGATAAGTTATCCTTGAAGATCTCATCGTGTATGTCTCTCCATCTTAAAAAAACCATTGGTGGGTAGACAATTGATAGTTTTTGCTTTCTCTAAAGAGGTTGCCTAGGTTTTCTATAAGAACAGGGTGAAATGGTAGCTTTCCTACACAAAAGAAGTCTGCATAGATGTACTCTCCACATCCATTTTATTGAACTTGGATTTTGAGCTTTGATGTGGGTTCTACAGTTGATTTGGCAAGGTTTGTAGAATCTATGTCTTGAGATGAGTAAACAGTAGACGTCTCTTGATTTTTGGGTACCTCATTAGAAATAGCTCCTCTAATATTTGTGTAGTTAAGAAAAGGATCTCTATCACCAAGCATGGTGATTTCAACTCTATTGTGAGGAAACTTTAAGAACTGATGGTAAGTAGATGGTGCAGCTTGCATGGAATGGATCCATGGTCATCCCACGAGCACATTATAACCTAACTCTAGATCCAGTACCTAGAATGCAATGTCTTGTGTATGATACCCTACCCAGAGCCCATCATAGCACTTCATTATTTTCATGATAGACTTACTATTTGATACACTATTTTCATGCATTATGGATTTAGACTTTATATGACAGAGATTTGATATCATTGGATATGATGGATGTTATGATATGTTTATGCATGCATTATGGTTAGTTGACTTAAATGATTATTATGATAATACAATTGAGTATTGGATTTCATTTTAAATTGATTCTATTCATGTTGAGTTGTGATTTGGAGTCGATTAGATGTTAATTGGATGTTATGTGACTAAATGAAATTCTTTCATATAGTTATATGTACATGTGCTTTCATGTGAAATTACTTGGTAAAAGGTTGATTTGGTTATATGATGATGAGCTATGATTTGTTTATGAGTGGGTGTTAATTCAAATGCAATATGTTTAAATGTTGTTCTCTGTCATACGCTTATATATAAATGTGATTTTCTTGGATTGCTGATATTTGAATTGAGATGTGCAGGAAAGTGACCGTGGAAATTATTCGAAGAAACTGAGGCCAAACCTATGTGTGATAGTAAAGCCAAGGTTGAATCTTATTGAAGACACAATACCTCATATGTGATGTGTTTTATTTTTAAATTTGGATTCTTGCATGTTTATTCAATATGCATTTTGTTAATTATGTAAATTCCTAAATGGACATGCCATGTATATTTTGTGATGTATATTTTGTGGTGTCATTTGACACTTGTGTTGTGTGTGAGTTGGAAATGGCATGTCCATTTGAGGGATATTGTGTAAAACCAATGCATACAAGTACCTTGTAGTATTCCTATGTAGGTCACGTGCTTAGAGAGCCTTGGGTGTGGTCAAATCAAGTTGAACCCGTAGGTAAACTTTAGGTGGGTTTTTGAGGGATCAAATTAACTCCTTGGGTTGGGTTTAGGTCATTTTTAGAAAGCCCACTTGATATGCCTAAGGGTAAGGGTAATTTTTAACCATAGGACCACTCATATTTGAATTAATAATCCTTCCAAAAGTTGGTTTTCAAAGATGAACGAAAATCAACTTTTGGAAGATTTGCCATGGGTTGACAACCTTCCTTTGATTGGCAAGTACTCTTCTCCCCATCCCCAAGCCACCTCTTTGAGTACCATTTTGGGATAAACCATGTAAGGAGTGGGAAGGAAAACCAATAGGAAATCACATCTTGACCAAGGGAGTTGGAAAGTGTGTGAGGAGCCTTTTTGAGGAACTTTGGAGAAAATTTGAGTTGTTCACCCACTCTCCAATTTTGGGAGACAACTAAAGTTTTGGTGAAGTATTTGGCTAAGGAAGAAGGATTAAAGGAATTGGGGAGCTCTTCTTCAACTTCTTGTGTGGTGTAAATGTGGTATCAATCTGAAAACAATGAAACAGTGATAGCCCATGTCCTTTTGAGGGAGATTGTGTAAATGTGGTATCAATTTGAAAATAAAGAAATAGTGATAGCCCATGTCCTTATTTTAGAAGTTGAGCTTCAGAAAAACTGTTAATGTTCCTTTGAAATCTATTTTCTTTTATGTTATCGTGAGATTTGTATGATTTTTGTTACTATCTAATATGTTTAATGTTTTTTATTTATAAACTTTGTGCATTCAGTGAACTCTGGAAGAGAGACTACAATAAAATTTAACAAATCTTGTCTCTTAGTTTCAAATCTACTTGGTCATGTGTAATTGTCATGACATTGATATATTTCTCATTGTTGGTTGTCATTTTTAATGTGCCCTCGCCCGCCTACACATCTTTGATGATCCCTTTGAATTAAATCCTTTAGCCTACATCTTAGCCAATATGTGTATACCTTGACCTAGATGAAGAGGATAATCAATTGGCCTTAGTATTCTATCAACCGGGAAACTAGCCAAGAGGACCACCAAATATGGTAGCTCCTCCACAGACCTTTTTGTTCCCCATCACTGATCAAAATGACAAAAATAATCTCAAGAATATTCCATCTTCATCCCTTCCCAAGTTTTATGGCCTAGTGATAGAGGACCATGATACCTTTCTCTTTGAGTTTGATCTCCTCTTCTGCAGTTATGACTACACTATGGATGCCCATAGGCTTAAATTATTTCCTTCAACTCTTAAGGATTTAGCACTGAGATGGTTCATGGGCCTAGGATGTGATGTTGTCCATGACTAGGATGAGATAAAGGTTGAATTCTTGGAAAAATATAAAGAGTGTTGTAGGGGAACTGACATGATGGGAGATGATATCTTCAAGATGACTCAGAAAGAGGATGAAAGCCTAGAATAATATGTGTCGTGATTCTTGTTTAGCTTGCAAAATAAAACTTAGCATCAACTAAACCAAGAATCTCAGAAGTTGCTCTTTCTTAGAGGCATCACTAAGGGATGCACAGAAGCTCTAGACCTGATGGCAAGAGGAGATATCACTCAATCCACATGGGATGTCATCAAGAAATTTTGTCTTAACTATTATAGAGTTGTTGCTAAGAAGGGGAGAGGATATAGGCCTACTACAGGAAGGTCCAATCGTGTTGGAACCTCACAGACAGAGTTCACACTTCTTCTATCAAACTTTAAGCAAGATATTATCAATAACATGGCAACACAGTTGGATACCTTGTAAGAAAAGAAGAAACATGAAGAAGCTGAGGTCATTCTAGCAGAGTTTTGTCCTTATTATAAACAAAAAAAAAAATTCCGATGTAAGAGGGTTTCTAACCTAGAGGCTGCAAAAATGCCTACGGACTTCAAGAAAATTGAAGGAGATGATGAGCAAGTGTTCTTTGTTGCACAAAGGAGACTATGGGACTATAATGTTATAGAATTGAACTATATTGTTACAGAAAATGAATTGTTATCCGTTATATATGCCCTTAATAAATTTCTCCATTATATCACAGGATATCATATTTATGTCCACACTGATCATGCATCCATTAGATACTTGGAAAATAAGCCTGCCATCATTGGAAGGTTAGTCAGGTGGCATTTGCTGCTACAGGAATTTGATATCGTTATAGTGGATAAAGCAGGCAAGGCTTATGTGGTTGCAAATTTCTTATCAAGATTGCAACATACAGATGATTCCACCATCATAGATGATAGCTTCCCTGATGATCATTTATTCTCTATCCCAGCCAGCACACCATGGTATGCAAACATAGAAAATTATTTGGCCTCTAATAAGATACCTCCCTACTTTTCATCAAAGGAAAAGAGGCTTCTAGTAGAAAAGACTTTCAACTTTTCTTGGTTTGTCAATTATATGTTTTACACTGATCTAGATCAGGTTATGAGGAGATGTGTGAGGGAGGATGAAACATATGACATCCTTCATGTCTATCATGATGAGCCATGTGGGAGTCATTTTGTAGTGAAGAGAAAAACCTTGAAGATGCTCACAATAGGTTACTACTTTCTCACCTTATACAAAGATGCAACAAACTACACCAGGAACTGTGATAGGTGTTAGAGAATGGATCAGCCAAAAAAATCTGATGAAATGCCTCTATGTCCATGGGTGGTAGTCACCTCATTTGATAAATGGGGAATGGATTTGTGGGACCCATTTATCCACCATCAAATAATAATTCATACATCCTGGTATGCACAAATTATGTTACTAAATGGGTGGAGGTATGGGCTATGAAGCATGCTAGAGACAACTGAGTTGTTGAGTTCTTGTATGAAGAGATATTCACCAGGTATGGAGTTCCCAGAGAATTGGTTACAGACCAAGGTCCATAGTTCACCTCTATATTGATTTCTAAATTAATGAGTTAATATAACATAAGGCACAGGAAGTCTAGTCCATATCACCCACAAGCGAATAGACAAGCAGATATCACTAATAGGGAAATAGAGGTTATTATGACTAAAACTATCCAACTGCACAAGAAGGACTGGAGCAGTCGACTCCCTGAATATGTATGGGCTTATAGAACTACATGGAAGACCATAATAGAGTTCACCCCCTTTGAGTTGTTATATGGAAAGTAAGTCATGATGCCAGTAGAGTTTGAGCATAAAACTTTACGTACAGCCTTGGGGTTGAACATTGATCTTCCTACAACACAAAGAGACAAACTTTTACAGCTCAGCGCTCTTGATGAAATGAGGAAGGTCTCCCTTGAGAACACTGAGGTGGTTCAATTATAGCGTAAAAAGTGGCATGAATCACACATCAAGAACAAAAAAAATTCTCTAGGTGATTGGACCCTATTATATGATTCTCTCTTCCAGGACATTCAAAGTAAGCTTACTACACGTTGGTTAGGGCCTTATGAAATTGAGATAGTATTTGAAAATGGTGTTGTGAAACTAATGATTATAGATCCTGTGCACTTCAAGTTACTGGTAAATGTGAATATACTTCATCTATACCATAAGCCTACCACCAAGACTGAGTTCCTATAGAAATTCACAAAGTCCCAAGAGATGTCACTTCCTATAGCCGAGGGTGAAACCCTTCAGCTCATGTCTCGCCTTTAACTATCGTTGACGCATGCAGCTCATAATAAAAGTCTCCTCTTCTTTAGGAAACCCTTTTGCACGTACAATTTTTTTCATTTCATCTCATGCCACATGTCTTTCACACCATTCCACCTCATCATCTTGTTAGATATTTCTTTCAGCCAACATTAGCACAATCTTTTTGAACTTGTATGATCAATTGGCCACAATCCTCCAGGTACGCACATTTATTTGTTTTCCGTTTAGTTTATTTATTATTTCATGATGTAGATAAATTATATTTGTATATGGTATTTACTAACCCATCAAAATTCCATATTTTGCATGTGCAGACACCTGCCACCTTTTTTGTAAGGGGCAGGGTTATTAAGTGATTATTAAAAGTCATTAGTATCATTTTCACAACCTAAAAGGTTAACTTTTCATAATTTCTTGAAAAGATGTCCTTGTCATCAATAATCTGTAGCCTTAGTACGCATTGATGTGATTGTTATTGCATGGGAATTCCTACTGCCAACCTTTCTTTTAAAACCATACCCAAGACAAAATGTGTTATTCCGATGATTTTTTATGTTAGTAAGTGGGTACCTTGATTTTTGCCTTCTAAAGATCTGCATTTGTTTTCATAAATTTTGGAGGAAGTGTTCACAGCAGCTGGTTTTTGGCATTTGGGGTAACAATTATTCATAGCACAGAGGTAGGGTTTGGTTCATTTTTTGAAAACTTGGAAGAGGTAGGGATTTCTCACAATGGGTGGTTCACCAATCCACCATGAGCCAGTAGATCATTCGTCACTACTGCAAGATCAGTCAAGCATACAGACCTTTAACAATGTAGGGTGGTTATCATATTTTCTTAGACTTAATGGTGTTGACGATGGTGTTGCACTTGAATTTTTGAATACATTCAACATTGGAGAAACCCAAGTAAAGGGATTGCGAGTGGATGCTTCGGAAGAACAAATTGTAGAGGTTTCTGGCCTACCAACTGTAAGAGAACTGTACCCACATGGGCAATGATGTCAGGTTGACCAGGGTAGAATTTATAGTCCAAGGTGATCAATGACTAGAAGCAGACAAACAAGGAGCTAAACAGTTGTCCCTTCCTCCACCATATCCTCAACTGGTCACCCATGTTATCAGGTATTTCACCTGTGAAGGTTGTTTCTCGTATCTTCATGCAGTACATTTTAAATTTTTGAGTCAATTAAGGCATGGGAGATAGTTGAATGTCCCCAACTTCTTGTATTCAATGTTGTCATTAAGTTGTGAAGATAATAAAAAGAGGAAGGAAAAATGTTGTGTCCCATCAGGGGTTGATAAAATTATTAGTAGAAATATCCTTGCAAGATGTGTCTCCCATGGGATGGGAAGAGTTTTTCTCAGGTCAATAAGTTCGGTTGATAGGTGCAAAGCCTAGTGGTAAGGTCATTATGGAATAGGAAGATGTTCCTAGGGAAACTAATAAGAGAGAACACGAGCCTTCCACCTTGGAAGCTTCCCCTACAGAAAAAAGGCTAGCAACTAGGGCATCTAGCACCAAGAACCCTAGCAAAGAAATATTTGATCAAGAAGTTCTTGTTGCATCACGAACTCCTACAACAACAGAGGAAATTAGAAGCAAAGGAAAAGAAAAACTAAATCAGGAAGTACTAGAAAAAGAGTTGTAAAATACTCCAGAGTCTATTTCCACAGGATCCAAAAAGAGAAAACACATTGTCACTGCTTCCCCTATTTCCCATTCTCCTGCAATAACCACTTCCAAGAAAAGGAGTACACCAAAGAAATGTCCTACAACCACTGTAGAGACTCCCACAAGAAGAAATACATGAATCAAAGAGAAAGATACATTATCCTCTAGTGATGTTCCCAGTATACCAGAGGAAGAGATTCATACCATCCACCTCTCTGAGGATGAGAAGTCGCTAAAAGAACCTCATACCCTAGCACAATTAAATATTGGTAGTCCCCTCTGAGTTTATAGAGATATAGGGGAATAAATTCCTTCTAACATGTAGTATGACAGAATGTGTGAACAACAAACATAAGATGTTGTTCAGTCTCCTCTAAGGGAGGATTATAAGGGATTAAAAGATCTAGTTGTTGTAGCTGATGAATTGGCCACCAATGAGGAAAATCAGAATACTTCATGGCAGATGGTAGTATGGTATCCATCGCTTGTTAACACAAAGGAGAAATGTAACACTAAGAAGAAGAATGTAGGAGAAGGCGGTAAATAGAGGCCAGAAGATGGGTATGTACCTCCACAAAGGTAACTTGTCATTCAACTTATTTGGATTTTTTCAAACATAAGCAATATGAGAAGTGTATGTGGGAATTAGAAAATGGGAAGTTGCAAAAGGAATTTGACAAGCAAAAATGGGAGGTACAGTTCTTGCAGCAAAAATTAGATGCAATTACTGAGATAATTCCCTAATTAATGGAATGCAGACCACCCCTAGGGTCTATGCATTATGTTTAGAGGAACAATACCTCATTTCCAAATTAATTAGGGTCCTTAGGGACCGTGACCCTAGAATTTATAGCCCACAGGAATTTGTAGATATTTTCCATAAATCCCTTGATTCCATGCATAATTTGTTATGTGAAGTATACCTCCAAAATTATGTTGTTCCTTCAAAAGTAGATTGGAATCCTCTGTTATTTATTGGGGATGTCCATCTGAAATCCCTAATTTCTTGGGCTAGAAATGAAATTAACTATGGTGAACAGTTAAAGAAATACAGGGAAAAAGAGAGAACGATGTCTTTACCCCTTCAACCAGAAAATGCTAAACTTGTAGTTATGTACCATGATTGGATGCATATTTCCTATGGTATCTATTGGCTAGAGGTCAGGGCTAGGATCTTCAAAATGAGGGAACAATTCTACAAGGAATTCAAGAGGCTACCATATCATGAAGGATAGAGGGCTGTAGAGGGAATCATACAGAGACGGGAGAGACTCTCCATGATCTTAAAGAAGGTTGAACCTCACAGCCTAATCAACTTAAGGGTGGCCATGCAACATATTCCTCGGTATATGCAATTGGGAAGGCAGGAAAGGCCTGAACTTTGGCTTCCCCTAACCTTCCAACCCCCTCTTCTCCTGTGGCCTCTATATAGCTGCATCGACAATGAATTAAATGAGCAGTTAGAGGCCACCAGTAGAAGAAAACTGGAGCAGACTAAAGTATTTTATTGGCATATCGAGAGCACCAGTGGTGGGGAGGCCACTGTTGGGGATTTCAGAATGATAGCCAGAATAAGAAAATTCTCAGTGCCAGAGGAATGACACTAGATTCAGTAGGGGGAAATGATAGAATAAATATTTGTTATCATTTTAAAGCCTCTTACTAAAGTTTAGGGTAGAATTTTGTTCTTTGTTTCTTGTTTACCATGTTCTATTTCATTATCTTCCAAAAACTTGGTTATTGTTCAGGTTAGATCAGTGGCATGTTTCCACATGGACATTAGTTTCATGGTTTAAAGGTTTTTATATACTTTGACATGCATGAATGAACCTTAATTACCTTCCCAAAATGCTATATAGTTGTATGGTTAATCTGCAGTTGTGTTTTAATAGGTAATTAACTATTTGGTAAATGGATATGTCTACATGCTCTTTTGGATGAATTTTGGTTTCTACATATTTAAATGTTTGCAATACAGAATAGTTCATCGTAAGAAAGAAGATAGAGAACTCGTCTACATGAAGACATGGTCCTGCAGTTGAGGAGCAGTAATGTGAGCCATTTTGGAAGTGTAGTTGGCAACATCCAGAGGAAGGATTGAGTCAAGATTTTTTTCCATTATCGATGAAATCTAGGGAGTTGTGGGAGGCTAAATTTATTCCTCATGTCTGATGAATCAATTCTTATTTCTACTTATGTGGATAACTTTACTCTTGCTTCTTAGTCATAAATGAGGATCCACCTATTCTTGGTGTGATTGGTTAGTGATCGATTTCTTTCTTTATAAATAAGATCTTCTCCTATGTGAGAAAGGAGAGCATTAGTTAATACAATTATTCAAAGATAGTGCATTTTTATTTTGTTTTACCAGTTTTCATGAGTTCAGTTGTACTTAATTTCCATATGAATAAAATGATGAAGTGTTGAATATCTATCTTGAGTAATTGAGTTTTGGATGCTCATCCAAGGGGGTTCACTTGGTGAGTGATCCGTAGTAGTGTTAGATTTATTTCCTATAACTTGTTATTTCAATTTCAGCTTCAAACTGTTCCTGCAGCCAAAGCAACAAAACAATGAAAATGTTGTGAGTCGGGCATCAAGTATTTTCTTCTTCAGCATTGGTAGTGTTGTTCAATTATTTTCCAAATCCTTGTTTCTTGTAGT
Source organism: Thuja plicata (assembly GCA_018584345.1). NCBI lineage: Eukaryota > Viridiplantae > Streptophyta > Pinopsida > Cupressales > Cupressaceae > Thuja > Thuja plicata. The sequence goes on along the minus strand of MU224286.1, from coordinate 1,243,706 downwards.
AGTAGATTAAGTTTACTTTTAGTTCTTAATTTCCTGCAGCAATAGATTAGATTTTCTTTCAGCCTTTATTTCCTGCAGCTTCGTTTCTAGTGTGGATTGAGCTAGAAGTTAGTGATATATCTTACAGACCCATTTCAAGTAATACATCCCTAGATTGATAAATAAATCAACCTTATGTTAAGGAAGATAGTTTCTTGGATATGATGTCCAATCCTTGAGTCGGGTAATGAACCTAGTTTTTTATCCCTTTATGAAGTCAAGCAAGGACTTAGGGTTTAGGTCAGATTAGACAGAAGATGTTGAATTTTCTTTAGGCTAGGGCTTAAGTTGATCAATATTAGGGTTTTCTTGATGAAAGATAGATATTATGGGCTTAGGGTTTAGTTAACAATTTTTAGGTCATTAAAAAGAGCAGCCCCACCCCACGAGGGGGTGGGCGCATCCTCCCGTCCATGGACGGGCAGCCCCACCCCATGTAGGGCAGGCGCAACCACCTATCCATGGACAGGAGGCTTCACCCCAAACAAGGGAAAGCACAACTATCTATACTAGGATGGGTGGCACCACCTGAGGCACGTGGTGGCAGTGGCAGAGATGTCCATTAGTTGATGGACATCTCCACGAAGTGGGAAAATAGGGTAATATTGATGGCAAGCGGACGTCATTGACCGGCCATGGGAGAGTGAAGCCTCCCCAAGGCCATAAGAAGACACAGGGAGGAAGAGAGAAGAGAATGACAGGGAAGGGGAAACATTCCCCAGACCAAATTAGGAGACTAATCTACTAGGACTAAGCACATGATTAACACTTAGATCAAGGACAGATAATTTATGTTGGTTGCACGAGCCCAACCTTATGATCAGGTCATAGGAGTGATGGATTGATACGATGGATCTGAGGAAGAGACTGACTATGGAAAAGTGGGTACATGTCACACTATGTGGATTACACCATGTCCACAAGGGGTCATGTCTAAGAGCGCATAATATGCTCATGACTGCGATGATCGAGAGATGGAATTCATACACATAGAGCTTCCATCTGTCGACGGGGGAGGTGATCATTACACTATTGGACGTCTGGAGGATTTTATGGGTTTCGATTAGGGGACACATCCCAGAGTACCGGTTAGAGGATGCAAAGGCCTACCTGGAGGTGATCTTCAAGAGGCGTGCATATCAGTTGTCGATATCATGGTAGTGGCTGACATGGCGAGGAGGATTACAAGGACTCCCTAGGTCGGCACTATATTTTGTAGGATCGATAGGAGGGAGGGTTATGCCAGATCATTTAGGACATGGGTTTCTGATCTTATGGGCCAAAGTTATGAGTTAGATGTTGGAGGAGGAGGAGGGAATAGTGTATTATTGGGCGTACATTATCTTAACATAGTTATACTATGGTCTACACATGTTTTCCTATCGGATGTGGAGGATGGTAGGACCAGAGATGACACTACTCCTTTTCTGGGCATGGGAGCATAATGTAGTATTCATACCACTATGAGGAGGAGGGGTGCAACAGCAATATGAGTCATATCTATGTTGGTACAAACCACCACTGACCTACAGAGACACAAGATCAGTGGAGAGTTGGCAGAGATGAATGGATGAAATGATATGGTTTGAGTGGATGTCATGTAGAGGCTGTGAGGCATGGGGTTATTGGGTTGAGAATGAGGGTATGGAGGATGGGAGCTTGGATGCAAAGTATCTAGGGCATGTGCAGATAGATTACTGGCTAATCGGTAGGACAACATTTCAAATAGCCTAGTACATGTCATCCTGGGTTTGTAGATAGTTTGGTTTCATACAGGATGTAGTAATGGATAGTTATCCACGTCCGCTCATTTCTAGAGAGATTGGATCATTATGGGGGATATGATTGGATCTAAAAATTTCCAGAGCTAGTTGGAGAGGGATGCAGCTAGTACCATAGACAACAGCATAGGCATAGGTAGTAGAGGTAGGGGTGACTACAGAGTATGCATAGTGGTGGGTGAGCACAGGCCAGTGAGATTGACAGAGCTAGGAGAGGGGAAGGAGTCAGAGGAGGATTCAAAGTCAGGGGATGAGGATAAGGAGGGGGTGATCACGAGGAGAGTGATGAGGAAAGTGATGGTGGGGAGGACAGAGGAGAAACAGTTCCAAGGGTTAGGAGGGTGAGAGTATTCCATTAAACAAAGTAGAGGAGAGGAGTAGTCCAGAGGTGAGTCACTGAAGGCCCACCTTGAGTACTAAGAGAAGTGATGCCAGAGATACCAGAGGGGGCACAGGGAGAGAGGGATGATCCAGCAGAGCCAATGCGGGGATTACCTCCATATGATTAGATGCAAGAGGACTAGGATATATGACTAGGGGATGATGAGATGCATGAGGACCATGAGCAGATGGCCATCCTTCAGGCTGAGGTGACATGGTTACAGGGAGTAGGGGCGGTTGAGAGGGACAAATAAGATAGCGTGGATAGATCCCTAGACACGCTACAGGGATGAGTGGACTCAGGAGAGTTCACCGTATTTGAGACTCACATGGGGGTAGCAGCTTAGTAGAAGATAGAGGATTTGAGACAGTAGGTACAGGAACTAGAGAGAGGGTTGGTGAAGATGAAAGTTGACAGGGATCACTAGAAGAGGACTCCATACATGTATAGGGTAGAGTGAGAGGTTATGCACCAAACTCTTATACCTCTAGGAACCATATAGCTAGCACAAGATGCGCTTACTGCATAGAGAGAGGAAGGATGAGTAGTCAAAGAGGCTCACTACTACAAGGACTTATATTGCCAGGTAGTACTAGAGGATCAGAGAGCACCATCCTTTGTAGATACACAGTCACAAGGGACAGGTATAAGATAGGGATCTTAGGCATCAGTGGGTATAATAAAACTATTTTAACCTTAATCATTTGCATTATTATAGCATAGACATGCAAATATTTTTTGTCCAATTTTTTCTCTTTCTCTAAAAAAATAATATAGTCACTCAAAAAAACTGTGTCCATTTTGTTGGTTCCCAAAAGTCTAGATTGCCAAACCCTAAAGGTCTACCAAATCTTATACTCAAGTTCAACAATAAATTCTTGCCAACGAACGGGAATGATCAATGTGATCCAATTCCCCTGCACTTCTAGCTTTGCCACACCAAGGTGGGTGTACTTGATTGCTTAATGTTTTCTTATCTTATTTTGATCAATTAACAATATAAAGTCATATTTAGTTTGTATTACTTCTTATTTGACCAATTCAACTTGGCATAATAATTTAAACTGATTTGTGCTTCTTCTACTTCACTTCTACTCTTAATATATTTATTTCTTACTCCTGATTTGCAACTATCTTCTACTCCTCTTCCTATGATTTCTTACAACTTCCTAGTTCAGAATAGTAAAGTGAATTTTGAAATGAATACGAATCTGAAATTGTGATTTGAGCAGTGCCTCCTATCCATTGGGCTATAGTTTCACCCTCCTCCAGACCCTACGTATAATTCTCAGAGACAAATTTTATTCCCCCCCCTGGAACTTGGCAGTCATCGATTTCAAAAGGAAGTTAGGCAAGATTCTAGAAATTTTTGGTCTTTTTTTTCATCTTCACCTAATCTTATATGATTGGAATCATTTTTTTCTAATTCCCTCACATGGTTTGAACTGAAAAAAGCATACGTTGGATTTAAGAGATGATCTTATTTTATAATTAATGATGCTTTATGCTAGATGGTTTCTTCAGTTAGTGCCAAATGTTTTCCAAGGTTTAACTAAAAATATAATAAACAAAGATATGTATGTAATTAAGTATTGTTGGTTAGTGTCAATTATCCAAAGTTTACCTAGAAATATGATAAATACATATACATAAGTAATTAGTGTCAGACCCATATGTGTTGTATGTCTTTTCTAAAAAGGAAAACTTAAGGTTTACTTGCAAATTCATGAATCTTTCTCCTTCTTCCTTCAAACTATGTTGTATCTCTTTCTTAAAGAAAAAAATTGAGGTTTATTTGCAAATTCTTGAATCTTATTTCTTCGGATTGAATAGATTCTACTAATATATAAAATCAAATCACTATCCTATGTTTTTATATCTTTAATTAGCCAATATCCATTACTATAGCCTTATTCATGATGTTATATGGGGAATGTGACTGTCAGTTTTGTCAAATTCATTTTTGTTTTTTGAGATTTGTGGGCATGTGTTAATAAAAAATGGGAAACATATGACCATCACTTAGTATCATCATAGGTTGTTCATCCCTTGTATTTATTTTTGTGGATAAGTACAACTGGGTTGTATTTTATGTTTTTCTTAACATAAAAAAATTAATGTTTCATTTACAAATTCATGAATATTTTTCTTTAGAGTGAATTTGATTCTTCTAATACACTAGGAACAAACCTATTTCATATGTTTTATATATTTAACTAGGAAATAACCATTTATGCATCCGTATTCATGTTGTTCTACAGTGATTGTGATTACTATTTTGGTTGAATTTCATTGTGCCATCAAATCTCTTAACTTCATCAAAATCTGGGAGACATAAGGCAAATCACTTCAAGTTGTTACCCTAGATTGTTCATCCCTCATTGTATCTAATTTTGTAGATGGTCAATGATTAGGAATGTGATGTGTCTTGTATGTCCTATAAAAAATTTTCTTTTAAAGTATAAATAAGATCAATTTGCTTTGTTTTGTTTTAAATTATGTTACCTCAAGTTTCTAGGATGGGGGAAAAGGGGATGAGGAACAATTTCTAGGATGATTTTTTCCCCATTTTAGGGGATAGAGGGAATGACAGAGGGGACGGGTATATAAAAAATAGGGAAAACTTTAAATACATGGAACTTTTAAATATTGATATGAAAAAATGGATAACACATGCTTATATACATTATAGAACTTTAACATGTAACATTTGTGTTAAATAACTTAAATTGAGAGTTCATACAAGAGTTGAAGTCAAAAAAATAATGAAAACTCAAACATTAATACTATGGGACAACCAAGGGATGTATTTCTAAATTTTTGAGTTCCCTAGATGGGTTAAATTACGCCAAGGACGCCTCCCTAGGTAACACTAGTTTTAAACCTAAGTTGTTTATTTAGGTACGAGTACGCATGTGTATTTCCCCACCCCCACCTCACACACACACACACATGTATGTTCAAAAATGAACACGATAAATATAACTGTAAAGCTACACGAAGATTGATATCCATAAATCCATAACTGTGAATAAATAAACATTTTAATTACTTTATGAATAGAAAGGGGTAGAAAAGCGTCATTAGAATTGAAACTAATGGAAAATATCATATATGTATTAATTCATAAATGGTTTACCACTATCTGTGATAATGACAAGGGGGGCACCATATTAGCAAATAATATAATGGAGGATAAATTTGACTATTTTTTTGTTGGTGGAATGACCTATGTCCACTTCGCATAATAATTAGCTGAAATGATAATAAATTTATGATTATTTAATGAAGGGGTGGATTTTCCCCAAAAGGTTGAGTGCCTATTATGAAAAGGTCCAAAGAGTAGGGTTTGGTTGCAATTTGTGTGATGATGCATGAATCAAGATATTGGGAACCTTCAATAAGATGTTTGCAAAGTGTTTTTTAGGTTTTGGGAGTTCCTAAGACATTACTGACCCTCAATTAACCAATATTGGTGTATTCCCTAAAAATTGGTAGAGATGAGAGAAACACATGCCAGAGAAAGGGTAGTGAAGGATAGCGAGAGAAGACCAAATTTATAAATTGTAAATGAATGTAACATTCTAAAGAATGAATCATTTTTTTAATTTGTTGCATTTGTTTTTTGTGGAAGTTTTTATGTTTTTCTACATGGCCATAAGTTCATCATAAAGAGATGTTTAGTGTCATTTTATTTTATATGGAAGGGGATGGTTAAAAAGGTTAGCATTTTAGAGAATGTTGCAAATGTGTTGATTATTCTTGTAGGTTCAAACAAATTCAAGTGGTGTAATGAGCCTATGATATTCTCATTTTATAAAAGTTTATCTATAGAGTATTGGAGATTTCCTTTTACTATTCCAAGAATCCAAGGTGTTTAACAAGTGGAAAATTACAAATCATTTTTTATGCACTAAAGTGATTAGATAGAAAAATGATATGCTTTGCGACCGCATCCACTCCAACGATCGTTGCTTCCCCCCATGGATATTAAAACTTGTTTGTTGATGTCCAACATGCTACTACAATCTCTAATTTTTGTCCAAAAATGCTTCTATGTGTGCTTCAGGGCTTTCTGTTAGCTTGTCTGAGCATCTTGGACTAGATGATGTGTGCTTTCCTATTATCATCTCTAGAGGGTAGTGGGGAGGCTTCTTTCCCTATTCCCTCTTCCTTAATGATTTCTTGGTTGAAGTCTTTAGATATGGTGGGTGTCTCTAGGTTGGTTTCCTCTTCTTTTCTTGGCTTTGTTGTTGTTATGGGGAAAGTTCCTAATTTTTTTAGGACTGTGAATGTGGGGATCCCTCTCACAAAGCCTCTTTTCAGTGGACAAATCTTTACTTGGGATGCCAGATCTATTGTTGTTTCCTCTGAAAGGTGAAATCTTGACCCATTTCTTGTGCCAGGATCTCACCTATGGTGGCTTGTGGCCTTGGTGTGGTGGATAATGTGGAATTCTACCAATGTTGTGGGTTAGTTTGCAAATTTTTTGGTTATTGGTCCTCTCTTTTGAACCTTCATCATTGGGTTTCAGACTTTTGGAAACCCTTAATTTCTAGTAACATTGAGCTTTTCCCTTGTTTTAAGGGGTTTTTATTGTATTGCTTCTTCTTCTGATAACCAAGATTTATTTTTTAGCAAGTTGTGGGTTTAGGGGATTCACTCTCTTTTTTCCAAACCTTGGGCAGTCTCCTTGAACCCTCTTACCAAACCACTAAGTGTGTGTTCAGAGTGGGTGCATCTCCCTAATCTCCCCCTCTATTTTTTGGATAAATATTTTTTTCATGTCATCAAAAAATCTATTGGCCTTTTCTTGAAGGTGGATGAACTATAGTTGTCATGGGTCTCTATACCTTTTCATGCATCCTTGTTGACATTGAAATCTCCACACCTCTTCATGTGGATGTGGTTCTCCTGGTAGGGAATCGACCATGGAATTAAACATTGGATTATGAGGGCCTCCCCTTTTGACATCATTCATGCTTCTAACCTGGTCACCTTTAAACACAATGTCCCCTCTTGTCTTGTAAAGGTGCTACCACTTGGTGGAAGGATGCAAAGGATGATCATCTAACTATCTAAGCTTCTGATTCTTCCTTTGACCACTCTTCACAAGCTGCTAATGACTCCCTCTAGGTTGACACTCCTACTACAAATTTGGCCTCCTCAAACGTTGTGGACCATACTCCACCTCTTATGGTTGATGTAATATCATCTCCCTACGTGGAACCTTTTCAATCTATTTCTCTTGAGTTGTACCTGTACGCCTCTCTCTCCGGTTTCCCACAGCTTTCCAAGGGCAGGGGTTAGTAGCCAAGGTTCACAATTGAATACAAATCAAGTATGCAATAACTACTAAACGAATAATCAAAACATAAGCAATAAAATGTACAAACAACGAAAAG
>MU224286.1:1219993-1233370 GCA_018584345.1 Thuja plicata | reverse complement strand
TTTTCAAGAAACTCTTCATCCCCTTCTCAGGTTGTTCTATATTATGGGCCTCATTTTCTTCATTTGGGAGGATGAATTTTAGAGCATCAAAATTATAGTTAATTTTTGTCTCACTTACTTCATATTTCATAGCTTTTGTTGCTTTTTAGTTTAAAATCTCATTTAGTATAATTGCATTCTCATGGCTAGTGTAATTGGATTATTATTCTAGTTTAATTCAATTAAATCTACATTCCATTCATAGATTAATGGCATTCCATTCTAGTTTAATGGCATTTCATTCTTAGATCATTGGCAATTTGCTTATCTTTCATGCTTTAAAAATCCTCCATTTTAGCAATGGTCAAGGTTGTTGGCACTTGTTCTGAGAGTAAATTTGACATCCCCACCTAGATAGGAGGCAACAAGTCACTTCAATCAAGTTTGCAAAATGAACAATTCATGTTCATCTTTGAAAATTGGATGATTGAGTAAGGACTATGTTGGGTTTGTGCCTGATTTAGGGGTCACATTCAAGCACATAACATTTTGGCGCCCACCGTGGAGCAGAAAAATGATTTCTGGCCTCACTCTCAAAATTTTCTGATAGTAATTTGAACTCTGTTGTACGTCCGTACACCACTGGTACGGAATCTCGCGCGACATTTCATATCAGACCGCGTGAAGTTTTGCTCCCAGTAGCACTCTCTTGCATGAGGAAATAGAAATCTCGCGCAGGTCCTTGCACTTTCTCGTGTGAAGTTTTATAGACAGTCATTTAATTTCCAAAATCTGCAATTTACTGTTATCATTTTCTGACATTTATTTTATGTTGTTGATTTCATGTTTCTAATTTCTACTACAGCATAACAGTGGTTTGTAGGTCGCTTTTCAAAGATCATAAAAACTTGCTAACGGTTTTCTTGTAGGACGGTTGTCAAAGGCATATTAAAAATGTTGTGCTTGTTTACTGTTTTTCATTCACATAGTTTAAATAGGGCTTTGTTAAAATTTCTGAAGGGTCATGATAGAAAAGTAGGAGAATAGGCTCTTCATTACATGGAAGTGATGCCCATGGATGAAACCGAGACCCAGATGTTTCTAGAATGACAGATACCTGGGGAAGCAGAGCAAGATAGTGAATCTTTAACACATCTACTTGTTAGGGGATTATGCTCTTCTCTCTTTGAGAGAATCAGAAACCCAAAGGCTTGTGGATTTGGTGGAGTGAAGCTATCTCGGTGATGAACATGTCTTGAGTGTTTGGGTAAGGTGAAGAGGTAGAGAAGTATGCTCTTCTCTCTTTGAGAGAATCAAAAAATCAAACCCTTGAATCCTAGCCAAGTTGTGTCACCTTTAGAGGTCCTGTTTGAAGTTGAACCTCCAGGAATGACCCAAGTGAGTACACACCTATCGTCGGTGATTCCACCTCACTATAATAAAGTTTTCTTTGTTGAGTCCAAAGACTCCAAAGCCATGGTAACTTCTTTCTCATGATTCTGACTATCATCTTGAGAAATCCTTGTTTGTTGTACTGAGTGACGCCGCTCCCAGCCTTGCTTGCAAGGGTGTATGACTTTCAAGTGTTGGTGTGGTTGCGAGGCCCCATCTCTGTATCAGAGGCACTGAAGGTTATTGTGAATGGAAGCCCACTAAAAACTCTCTTAGTTAGATGCCTACCCAGATCTTATCTGTGCGTATGGAGAGGGAAGAATCTCTCCCCTAGATTCTCGACATAGGTATGCACCTGGATGCTTGAAGTGGTATATGAAACTGGCCCCTACTTTAAGGGTAACCTTCAAACATATATACTTATTCCTAAGAATCACCAAAAACATGAGTGCTCTCTCGAGGGTGACACTGTTGTGTGAGGTGCACGCATACGCATAAGACAGCGGGGCACGAATTTTGTCTTCTCCACCCTTTTTTTGTAGCGATAACTAAGTGTTTTTTTTTTAGTCTTAAACTATCCAATCATGATCAAACAAAGAATCCCATGATTCTGCCAAGTTGCTTTGTCCTTGGTAGAACTGTTTATGACTATTGCTTGTGTCACTATTGCTTGTTTGAAACTTCGTGCTTGTTAACGAGTGCTTGTCACCTTGAAATTGAGATTGCTGATCTGTATCATCATAAAACTGCCCTGAACCTGGAAATTATGTCAAAGAACAGTCTTGACTGTATCTCAAAATCTGGTTTTTGTCTTGAAAATTGAGTTTGTTTATCAAAATCTAGAGTTTTCTTGCGCGAGATTTCAGAAACTGAGCACTTCCTCGCGTGAGATTTCATTTTATCACAAAAATTTGAGCACTTCCTCACGCAACACAACACTTTCTCATGTGAATCTGTAGCCTAGTGTCCTAAAATAGTGATCTTTTTCCCATTAACTGGTGATATTTTTGCCTGATCTGACTTTTACCTGAGGTCTGATTGCCTATTTCCTTGTTGTCTGCGGTCTAAAACTGGTTGTTTCGAGTTGTGAACTAACCAATTCTTACTCAAACTCATCTTGTCTCTTTGTCTTTATCCTATCTTTTCTGTGTTTTTGTACCTTGCGACATGATAGTCACATCTCGGCTGTTCTAGCCACACTCTTGATGATTCATGCTGGGTGCATCTCACACCTTGGCTATTCTAGCATGTTATCTCCTTTTCATTATCTCTAGAGATAGAGTTTTGAGTTGGATCCTAGGTCCTCTCTCATTTCACCTTCATCTATGTCTATTACGACTAGAAGCGGTAATATATTCCCTATTCTTGGTTCTGGAACAAGTAAGGGTAAACCTCGTAATCAAGGAAAAGATCATTCTGAATCTGTCACTCAACCTGATAGCCAAGAGGGATCCTCAAGTTCCTCTTCTACACTTAGTACAGATCCTAGTATGAATCATAAACCAGTGTTTCAGCTGTGCTCTAATCCTTTGTTTCAAGATCAACAGAATTCATCTCTTTCAGATCAACAAAGCTTCAGAAAGTCACCTGTTTGGGTTGATCCTATTAATGATCCTCGCTGCCTTAGTGATCCTTTTGAACATATCAATCCTTTCGATCCTATCAACCCCTTTGATCCGCCAAAGGTTACATTGACCACGATTTCTTAGCTTGATGGTCACACTCATACTGAAGTTGTGCACACGACACAATCTCCCATCAAGAACATGGAAACTCCTTTCGATTACATGCAAGGTCAATACAATTATGGTCATGACCAATCTCAAAATGATCAAGGTCAACAAGGTGAGCAACATCATAATCACCCTCCTCCATATGACCAGAGTCAATATCAGACTCAAAGCATTTATGAGATTCTTGGTAATGATGATGAGCCAATAACTCAAAATGACATAGACGCTGCAAAATCTAATAAAGCTCTCATCAAGATGATGGAAATAATCCTTGTGGAAGACAAAGAGAAATATTTTCTAGATTTGGAAAAACAAGGAGTTAAGTTACCCTCAAACTTCCAAGTGGAAACACTGGTGGCTAAAGAAGAAGAGAGTGAGACTACTAAATTGCATAAGGTAATTCAAGATATGCAAAATCAAATAAGCCAACTTATGAAGGATAAGGGCAAGCCCACACAATAATTCATGATGGAAAGCACTTGTCCTTTTCCTTTTGATAGGATTCTTCTTATGCCACCTTTTCCCAAAGGTGTAGGACTCCCTAAATATGATAAGTATCTGGGTACCAATGACCCTCAGGATCATTTGAGAGAATTTGGGGCCCTATCTATGGAGTTCATGCATGATCAAACCTATTTGATGCATCTCTTTCCCCAAATTTTGGGTGGACCTGCTATGGAGTGGTTTTCTTGACTACCCACCGGCATCAAGACTTTTGATGAGATTGCCAATCTCTTTATACAACACTATTCTCACAACATACATCATCCTGTCAACATAAGGGACCTTTGCAATCTCAAGCAAAGGCAATGGGAGTCATTCTTGACATTTCTCCAAAGGTGGAGACAACTTTGCACTAAGTATCCTCGCAAAATACCCAAATCTAAGAAAATTGATATCTTCTTGGATAATCTCACCCCTGATTTTGGGTATCAGGTACAACTTCAAGGTCCCCTTAATTTTGACAGCATGATAAAGCAAGCTGTGAGGATAGAGGCATTTATGGTTAAAAAAGGTGAATTGACTTTGTATAAAGACAACAAACAAGGTTTTTCCTCTTCCAACAAAGATAAAGGGAAGTTGGTCAACAAGAATAGGGACGTTGCGAATGATGGGGTAGTTGATAATGTGACTCTAGCTCCTTCAAAATTGGTCTTCAATCTCACCTCTAGTATACAAGAAACCAAAGCTATTGAAAAGGCTGCAATAAACACTCAACAACCTTCTAGATTCTCTAGCAACAAACCTTGGGCCCCATGACCCAAGCGTGAATTTACTTCTTTGGGAGAACCGTTGGACATAGTTTTCAAGACTTTAGTGCAAAATCAGATCCTCGCTCCTTTGGAAAAATGTCTATATGATCCGCAACCATGACCCCATCAGTGGAATGACAACACATATTGTGACTATCACCAAAATAAGGGTCATAAGACTGCTACTTGCCTTCAATTGCGTCATAAAGTCCAAGTTCTGATTGATAACCAGGTTATCATTGTGGAAAATCATAACAAGAATTCAGATCACCAGGCATTTAAAGATCCCTTTTGTCATCATGAGAAAGGTGAGTCTTCCAACGCTAAGAACAATAATTCCAAGGTTAACTACGCACATGCCACTTATGATAATGTCATCAACATGGTTGAACCTTTGGAAGTGGAGTATTGTAATGTGATTACTACCAGGGGAGGCAGGGATGCTTCTAAGCCTAAGACCTCATTTGTCTTGAGAGGCCCTAGGTCTCGCTTATCTGAATTAGAATCATCTCAGGATTGCGCAAACGTTGTTACCAGATCCCGCGCTAAAATCACTATCAAGGGTCCTGACCCTCCTGCTGCTACATCCGTATTGAAAAAACCCACAGATAAAACTATTGTTGGCTCCACCAACAAGACCATGAAAGTGGTCCCCACACCTACTATTGGTTACAACATTCTAGACCAGCTACAAAGAACTAACGCTCAAATAACCATCTTTGAGCTGTTGAAGATCTCGCCTGCTCACAGGTAGATTCTAGATAAAGCCCTCACTGAGGCTAATGTCCCCAAAGACATCAATCTAGATTAGTTTCAATCCATGGTGGGTCACTTGACTTCACCACATTATTTTTCCTTCTCAGAAGAATATGATCACTTAATTAGTCACCCGCATAATGCTCCTCTGCATATAGAAGTAATGATTGGCAAACAGCTAGTCCGTCGCGTCCTCATTGATAATGGTGCTGGCCTCAATATTTTCTCTTCTCACTTTCTTGCTCAGCTAGGTTATGACAAAGATCGCATAGATTCTTGCAAAATAATTACTATCAAGGCCTATGATGAAGAAGAGAGAAAATCTAAAGGTTTAGTCGTGCTACCCATTCGGGTTGGACCGGTTGAAAGAGATGTCACATGTCAGGTGCTAGACCTTCCTCTTGCATATAATATCTTGTTGGGAAGACCATGGATCCATGAGATGCAAGCGGTTCCCTCTACATACCATCAGTGCATTAAGTTTCCTTTCCAAGTCGCAGAGGTGACAATTCCTACTAGTATGGGCTCTTCTTGTAATGCGCTCACTCAGTCAGCTGATAGTCTTGTTCCGACTAATAGAGAATACACAGAATTCTATGATGCCAAGCTCAGAGACATGGAAAAAACCCTAAAAATCATAGACATAGGCATGGGGGGATATCAAATAGAACCTATGCTATCGTTATCAGCTCTACCTTTGTCTCCTCATTCTTACGGGAGACCTTCTGAGAAAAAATGATCTTCTACCCCTCCTGAGATAGTTTATGATGGTGCCTTTGTATGGGATTCTACACCATTAGAAGATGAAGATGAGGAAAGAGCTATTAAAGCTTGGCTTTGCAAAGGAAAGAACATACCTGAACAGACTGCCCTAGCTTGTGAACTGAATCCCAACAATGAAGGTCTTAAGATTATGAAATGCTTTGGGTACAAAGGGAGTGGCCCAATAGGGGTGAATGGTAATGGGTTAGTTGAACCTATTGGAGCTACGGGTCAAAAGACAAAAGACACAACCGGTTTAGGATTCAAGAAGATCTTGTTCCATCTAGGGATTAACAAATTTGTGCCAAAATCGGATCCTTCGCCAGAACCTAAAGGCACAGCTACAGTTGACACCATAGAAGATAGCTCCGATGAGGATTTCTTTCCTTATCCCATTCCTCCAGACTTGACAACATTCTTTGCTGAGCTAGATAATTTTGTACCCTGTGCTAGTACAGTCGAGACTGACAACAATTATGATAAAACCACTCCATTTGATGCACTAACCTATGAACAATGGAAAGTGTTACAAGATCCTAGTTTCTGAGGTGAATGATACATACCACCAGAGTTTCAAGAGAAGTTGGCACAAGAACAGGCTGGTGTTGCAATAACTCCCAAACCTTCATGGTGCAAACACCCCAGTTAGAATTCGGACATAGATTCTCATGAATATGATTTTGACAGTTTGTCAAAAGGATCTTATGAAAAGCTTCTCGATGTAAGTGAGGGGTCTAGTGAAAGGTCTAATGAGTCCGAGTCCATAAATGTTAACATGTCTTCTACTTCGATCGTTAGGAGTCAAAAGGATTCGAACACACCTTTGGATGAGATCGATATAGCTCTCAGCTTACTAGTCAACGCTTTCGATGATTATATCGTGAATGCACTTGAACCCATCACGTCTCTTTCACTCCAACATCCTGAGTTAATAGACTGGAGTTCCCCTCCCTCATCCAATGAAGTCCTTACATTCCAGAATGACTATACTCTAGCCTGCTACCTTCACGCTGATGAACCTATAACATCCTCCACTAGTGAAGAAAGTGTCAACATGATCGAGGCTGATATCAAGTATCTTAGTCATAAAATTAAAAGAAGAAAAAATAGGCACTCTGATGGTGAAAACCACATTGTGGCAGTATCAGAGCTAAAAAAAGTAAAAAGAAAAGATGTATCCAAAGGTGAAAATCTCTCTGAGGTGCCTGAGGATGAGATACTTGATGCACTTCTGAGTCATTTCTAGGAACGCTCATCGGTGCTAATTGAACCAACTCAGCTAGTAAATCTGGGAACAGAAGAACATCCACACATTATTCATGTGGCCAAGTCATTATCTAATGAAGAACTTAAAGAATTCACAGACTTCTTCAAGGAGAAAAAGATAAACTTTGCATGGACATATTTTGACATGCTGGGTGTGGACCCTGATCTCATCATGCATTATTTGTCAATAGATCCGGGTGTGAAACCAGTCAAGCAAAAACATAGAAAGATGCACCCACATGTGGCTCTACTAGTCAAGGAAGAATTGGAAAAACTTCTAAAAGTTGGGTTCATTCGAGCAATTGATTATGCGAAGTGGATCTCTAACATAGTCCCAGTGACTAAACATGACAAATCTATCATAGTCTGCACAAACTTCAGAGACTTAAATAAGGCCTATCCAAAAGATGATTTTCCATTGCCCAATATTGATATGATTGTCGATATGACAACAGGATATGAAATGTACTCCCTAATGGACAGCTTCTTTGGCTACAATCAAATCAAAATTATGCCAGAGGACCAAGAGAAGACTACTTTTACTTGTGCATGGGGTACATTCTGCTGGAATGTTATGCCTTTTGGTCTTAAGAATGCTGGAGCCACCTATCAGAGAGCTGTCACTACCATATTTCATGATATGATGCATAAGACAATGGAGGACTATGTGGATGACACGCTCGCTAAAAGTATGGATAGGAAGACACATCTTACTGATCTAGGCCCAATACTAGATTGTATGGAAAAATTTAGACTGTGTCTTAACCCTAAGAAATGTGCATTTAGGGTTACTTTAGGAAAATTACTTGGTTATATCATCTCCGCGAAGGGAATAGAGGTGGGTCCTGCAAAGGTGAAAGATATCATGGAAATGCCTCCACCTCGCAATATCAGATAAATTAGAGGTCTTCAAGGTCGGCTGCAATCTATCCAGCGTTTCATCTCGCAGCTAGATGACAAGTCACAACCATTTACTAAAACTCTACATAAAGGTGTGACTTATGAATGGAACAAAGAATGTGAACAAGGCTTTCAACAGATCAAACAATATCTAGCCAATCTGCCTGTATTAATGCCTCCTATTCAGGGGAAGCCATTGATCTTATACATCTTAGCTACATAAACATCTCTGGGTGCTCTATTGGCCCAAGAAGATCAAACTAATAAATAAAGAGCCATTTATTACATCAACAGAACATTGGTCTCTTATGAAATGAATTATTTTGTAATTGAGAAAGCTTGCTTAGCAGTGGTGTTTTCTTCCCAGAAGTTATGACACTACATGTTGGCTCACACTACAAGGCTAATCGCAAAAATTGATCCATTAAAGTACTTACTCAGTAAAGCTACCCTCACAGGTAGACTAGCTAAATGAGTCATGCTTCTCGGTGAATTTGATAATGAATATGTTGAGAGGAAAGCTATCAAAGGGAAAGCGATTGCAGATCAGTTGGCTGAGGCACCTATTACAAATCATCAACCATTGAGGATTGAATTCCCAAATGAGTCCATCATGCTTCTCATGCATCAGACATGGACCATATTCTTTGATGGATCATTCACCCAGTAGGGGTCAGGTGCTGGAATTCTGTTCATTACACCTCAACGGTATTCATTACCAAAGGCATACAAAATGATGTTTCCTTGCACAAATAACACTGCTGAGTATGAATCTTTGACCAATGGATTAAAGATCGCTATCGAATAGCGTGTAGATGAGCTAAGGGTCTTTGGAGATTCACAACTGGTTATCAATCAAGTGAATGACATCTATCAAACAAAAGATGAAAAACTGGTGCCCTGTAAAAAGATGGTTGATGACCTTAAGAAATACTTTGTACATGTCACTTTCCAGCAAATTCCAAGGGCGGATAATAAAGTAGATAATGCCATGGCTACTCTGGCTTCTATGTTACAAATGCCAGAAAATGATTTCAGACATGAATTCCTAGTGGAGACGTTATGCTACCCCGCCTATGATTCCCTTGACTCCCGGATGATCTGTTCAGTCATTGGACATGACTCATCCCGCTACCACCATATATATTCTTATCTTCTTAACCAAATTATTCCTGACACATATACTCAAAATGAGAAACATCATTTAATCCGCAGTGCTTCACGGTTTGTCATCGTAGCTAACGACTTATATAGACGAGGTCTAGAGGGTACCCTCCTTAGGTGTTTAGAACCTGATGAGTCCAAGCGCGCGTTAGAAGAGGTACATGAAGGTGTCTGTGGGTCTCACTCAAATGGTCTGACATTGGCTCGTAAACTTATTAGAGCTGGTTACTATTGGCCCGATATGGAGAAAGAAGCTGCACAGTTTGCTAAGTCTTGCAAACAGTGTCAACTACATGGTAATCTGATTCATGCTCTAGCCAAGGAGCTTATTCCCTTCATTACTTTTTGGCCATTTCAACAGTGGTCTTTCAACTTAGTGGGTCAGATATACCCGTCTTCTTCAAGAGGACATAAATACATCATTACTGTTACAAACTATTTTACCAAATGGGTTGAGGTAGTACCTCTTAGTGTAGCTGATGGCAAGTCTATAGCTATGTTTATACTAAACTACATCATCTGTAGATATGGTGTACCCTCATCTATAATTACTGACAATGGGGGGAAATTCAAGAACAAAGATCTAACAAATTTATGCACTAAGTTCAAGATTATTCAGCACTGGTCTTCTATCTATTATCCCCATGGTAATGGACAGGCTGAAGCTTCAAACAAGACAATTCTCAAGATCCTACATCGTACAGTACACAAATCTGGACGAGACTGGCATCTCCAAATTAATCTGGCTTTATTGGCTTATCACACTAGCATACAAACACCAACAAGGGCCATGCCCTTTTCTCTAGTTTATGGTGCCGACGCAGTACTGCCTATTGAGGTTGAGATTCCTACCTTGCGAGTCTCTTTGAAGGGCCTCATTACTGATGATGATATCAGAATATCTCAGATACAAGAGCTTGGACTATTGGATGAACGTCAGAAGGTGGCGTTTGATCATCTCTGAGCATATCAGAAGAGAATATCTAAAAGCTATAACAAGAAGGTTAGACCAAGAGACTTCCAAATGGGTGATCTCATCCTGAGAGAGAACCCTAAGAATCAACAATAGCGGATTCAGAAAGGAAAATTTGAGCCAAACTGGCTTGGTCTGTATATTATTACTGTAGTATTTGGGTCTGGCGCTTACCAGTTATCTACCACAGAGGGTGAACAACTCAAAGAGCCTATCAACACTCTTCATCTGAAAAAGTTTTACAGTTGAAATGTCTTCTGAATGCTCATTTACATACTTCATTATGAGAAAATCCTAAAAAATGCAAAATGTCCTAAAAAAATGATCATCTTAGTGAAAACCTGGCAAACAGGTGCTTCGATGTATCTATTATCCTGGTGAAAACCTGGGAAACAGGCGCCTTGATAATACCAAAAAAAATTGAAAAAAATAAAAATACAAAAAAAATAAAAAAATTTCAAAAATTCAAAAAAATAAAAAACATGAAAAAACAAAAAAAGAGAAAAAAGAGAAAAATGTGTCATTGATGAAAACTTGGTAAACAAGCATCATGGTAGCAAAAATAGAATTTCTGCCAAGATGGTGAAAACCTGGTAAACAGTCACCTCTTGTTTCGCAAGGCTCTATCTATCGCAGCATCTCTTGGCTTTCTTGCAATTTGCTCTCTTGTTTTCCTGCTTCAGCTTGCTTTCCTGCTTTAGTGTGCTTTCCTGCTTTAGTTTGTTTGCTCATGCATTCGCTCTCAGTCATCTTCGAGATTTTTCTCGACTTCACATGGATTGAAACTGGTCACACTCAGGGGCACCTTCCTGGTCTAGGGGGGCATTGTCCTATCTTTTGGAGTTTTTTCTCCTCTTTGCATAAGTCACTAGTGGTTCTCACTGAGTCTGCCTACTGATGCCTAGATCTCACATCGATCTTTATGCTTGAGAATCTCTCTCGCTTCAGTCACCAGTGGTTCTCACTGCGTCTGCCTACTGTCGCTATATTACTGAGATTTCTCACATTGACTCGCTATCTGCACGTTTGACATTAATCCGTTTGTCACTTGGGGGCATGACTCCCCACTTTGATCGTATCTTCGATTTACACTCGAGTCAGTAAACTTGTCAATTCTAAAGGACAACTCTCTACTGGCGCAAACTGGTGTTTCTCAACACCTCAATCAAATAGTGTTTTTTAACACTCTCTTTGGACACATCTATGTTTTTTAACACACATTGGATATCTCGCACGTAAACATCTCTCGATAGCAATCAAACACATTGCACTCACAAGCACAACGGTGTTTTTCAACACCCCAAACATATGCACATTCGTAAACTTTGAAACGTGCTGAGCTATGATTGAATCTTTTTCTGAATGTTGTCTGTTCTCATGAATTTCATTGATATTTTCTTGGTCTACTGCCTGTGGGTGTGGTTTTGATGATCTGACAACATCAAATAAACAGGGTGTATGTGATAAGAGCTTCTGCATTAAGGTGGAAAAGGCTCACATCCCTCGATCTTGTTTATTTGTATGCCAAGGGGAGGTTGGAACTATCTCCTTGACTGTTATCGCTCTGTTTGTTTACTTGTGTACTCTTACTATATCAAACTGGAAACAATGTTCAGGTCACCTTGGCTTTTGTGCCTGGGTGCTTATGTTCATTTCCTACATTTTATCCGATGAAAGTCATATACACATCCTCGTGGTCACAGTGGCACCAGTAAGGATTGTATTGACTCCGATGTTCCAAAATAATCGATGGTGATAATTATACGATGAGTCCAACAACCAAGTCCTAGGGTTGCATTTAGCTTAGGCTTGCATTCGCATTTTAAGCTTGCATAGCGACAGTTTTGGTGCTCTCTTCATTGTCTTCTCATTCTTTGAAGGTCCTCATCTTTTGTCCTGGATTCCTCTTGACTACATAATTGTTCAATCCTCACTCTCTATCTTCAGCTATCTTCTGAATCCATTTTCGTGATCAAAATCAAAATCTGACACTCCTAAGTAGCTCAAAATCATGTTTTAAAATTTTGGGACCGATGCGATCGGATGCTTGTGCAGTCAACATTCTGACGTCGCTTTCTTGTCAGAATCATCTCTCATCATCATTTTCTCAGCTTCTACAATATTTTCATCAAAGTCAATTCTAGTCAAGTGTGGTCAAACCTAATCAACAGGACCTCCTGATCACTCCAAATCGATTTTTCCTTCTCTTGATCTCTCTCGGATATCTCTAGATCTTTGATCTTACTTCTATCTGCGATTTCTCGCTCTTGATCATCATTATGATATGTCATCTTTTGATTTCACTCCTAAGGGGGCAGGATGATTGCATCATTAAATCTTTCACATCATTCTTGAATTAGTCTGATCTGAATCTAAAGTCCCCATCACTAGGGGCATCTCATCACTTGGGGCATATTCAGTTTTTCATACCTTATGGTCAAAATTGAATATTTCATGATCTTGAATATCTAGGGGCATCTTGATGCCTCGCATCTTGTCATCTTTCCATCTATCTTTCTATCTATCTGAGCAATCTAACTCGGATCCTCAAGGATAAAGCTTCGTTCTGGAGATGATTCTTCAAATATCATAAGGTATTGGGGCAATCTAACCCTAATTCCTGAAAGTTATGCTTCATTCTGAAGATGACTCTCAAAAGCTCTTTAGACCGTTATCTAGGAAACCTAACCTGAATCTCGGAGGGCTAACCTTTGTATTGGGGAAATCTAACCCTGATTTTGGAGATAGTCCTAAATCTTCATCAGCTATCAGCGGACATTGGGGCAATCTAACCCCGATTCTGATCTTCTCTCGGATGATTCTGCTTCTCGATCTAATCGGTGTCTTGGCAACCTAACCTAGACTTCCAAAATCTTCATCTTCACATCAGACTATTCTTTGAATCAATGTGTTGTCCGCACATCAATTCAAAGAGGGGCAAAACGTAACACCCCAAAATTGGCACCTTACAATTCCAATCAATTTTGGTGTATTTTCTCATCATCGAAGTCCTATTGTACTAGGCAAATTTCTCCTCCTAATTGACTTAGTCTCAAATGCAGAAAACCTGAATTTGCATAAATCTAACATTATATTTAATTCCTAAATTATCAAGGTTTATTAGCTAAAAATCCCTATGATTAATTAATTTAATTCTAAAGTCCTAAGTGCTTTCAAATTAAATTAATTCCACCCCCTT
>MU224286.1:1194335-1212449 GCA_018584345.1 Thuja plicata | reverse complement strand
TTTTTTTGTGGTTTTCCACCACAAAATATGCAGATCTTGAAGAACAAATGCTGAAAATTTCATGAAAATCTGTTGTGTTTTCCATTTTTTGAGATTTGGTCAACGGTGCATTTTACATGGAGGATAGCCACGTCCAAAGCATATTAATGGTATTTCTCTCTCAAATATGAGCTTCAACACATACTCCATAATTGCCACATGAGATCTTTTTTATAGTGCTTCCTTCTATTGTATCAATGCATCTATTTTAATTTTAAGTACTTTTGCTTCCAAGTCATGGGCATCTTGTCCATTGGCCACGTGAATAGCATGTTGAGCACATTTCCCCAAATACTTTAACCACAAAATAATAAGAATAAAATACATGGGGGAATTAATAAAATAAGGTATAATATTACAGACGAATTGCCATGAAATTTGGAGTCACTTTTGAGTTCTACGTGGGATTCAATATGCTAAACCAAACTTAGAACACACACACTAAAAAAAATCCATACTCCTCTAATGCCTTGCTTTTGTTTCATCTTGTGTTATTAATCGCAAAGATATTGCCTTGATGAGTCTATGCAAGTAAGATAATGCCCAGGTATCTCCAAGAATCTTTTAATTCATATCTTCTTCATCGCCTACCAAAAACAAGTATAAAATGAAAAAAAATAGGGTGGACTTTTACCTATCTATATTTAAATTTAACACATTCCCCATAACTTGGATTGATCATCCAAAAGTAAATAAGGTGACTGATGTTTTATATTAAAAGCAGCCAAAACAAGGGGGTTGACCCAGAGAAACAACAAGAGGCAAAGCCTCAAGGAACACAGTTACCGCACACTAACATCACAACACAGTAACACCAAACATCATCCTATCCCTTCCCTTAATATCAAAAACCCCATCCACCACTTAACAGACATCTACAAAGCAAAATGAGTATTAAACCTACTCCACAACAGTACAACAATTTTTTTTTTAAACATACCACTATGAGTGTAGAGTAAACTACCAATATCAGCACTAGAAGCCCACAGGGATAGAAACCAACCACAAGTGTTAGAAATTCTAACAAAATCAATAGGACTAAAAAATAAGTTTTGAACCAAAGGAATAGAGAAATTATGGTACAAAACAGAGTCACACCGCACCACATAACCCAACAGGGACCCAAATTGCTCCTTGTTGGAATGGGACATGAGCAGCTGGGTCCAATCATTAGCCAAAAAATGAAACAAATCTTTTTCCACACCGTCTTCCTTGCCCTCCTTGTTCAACTTCTCATGGTGCAGGAGACTAAGAGTGGTGGCAGAAGAGTGTACGACTTTGATGGAAAACTTAGCCAACCTGTTGAAGTTCTTGTCCAGCACGCATAATTCTTCTTTCATCCTTCGGATTTCTCCATTATTGGCATCACAACCCGCACAAGAATTCATCTTTTTGTCCTCGTTTTCAGTAGCCTGGGAATTTTTCCCCATGTCCTCAACATCAGTTTTTTCCTTATCCTTCATGCGGGGATGGGAGGAGATGGTTGCAGGCGAGGCACTTTTTGCTCCAACATTATCCATGGGGCCAGTAGGGTTGCCAGTACCATTTTTGAAGCTCATAGAAACATGAATCGAGTCAATACTATTATTTGTCCCCTTTTTCTCCATCCTAGAGTAATCATTGCTCTCTGAACCAGGTTCATCCTCCTCATCATCAATATACTTTCCCTTACCGCCTTCTCCTTCCTCTGGGATTTAGCATCAATCATGTTAGAGCTTCGAGGAGTATCCCCACATTCAATGTCAGACTCCGCCAGGTGGATAAAAGTTTCCATTTTGGGATTTTTTGCTTCAACGGGATGACCAGACTTGACACATTTATTTTTACGTCAAGTATTAGGAGGAGTA
The DNA here is from genome assembly GCA_018584345.1 of Thuja plicata. Classification (NCBI taxonomy): domain Eukaryota; kingdom Viridiplantae; phylum Streptophyta; class Pinopsida; order Cupressales; family Cupressaceae; genus Thuja; species Thuja plicata. The sequence goes on along the minus strand of MU224286.1, from coordinate 1,210,563 downwards.
GCCATTGGGGAGGTACATGAAGACTGATGAGAGGTTTTAGGGTTTTTAGAATTCTTTCTCTTGTTCACCGGGGGGTCCATAGAATAAGGTGATTGATGTTAATGTTTCCTTGGAGTAGTAGTTTAAGAAGCTATTGTATTCCTCCTTCCATTTATTAATTATCTAACTAATTATTATAAGCTTCCCTAAGAAGTACGATTTCCTTAGCTAAGGAAAAACTTGACTTAAAATTTATATTAAACAAATTATAGGGAGAGATTACTTAATTTTCTCTTTTTATTTTTCTCTAAGTAAGAGTTATACCCTTCTTTTCTTATTATTTAAATAAATAAAATTTGGTAAGAGGGTTTATTTTAAAAATATGACATCTTATCTCTTCTTCTTTTTTACTTTTTCAATTAATAAAAATTATATATATTGTTATATAAGGTGTAATATGATATTTAAATAAAAAAAATTTGGTAAAAGAAAATTAATTTTAAAGTGCAAATTTACTTATAAAAATCATTTGTGAAGTTGATCTAGTTATTTATAGAAAAGGAAAGCTTGAGATTTAGAAGACTATATCATATAATTTAATGGTAGATTTCTCCTCGGGTAATCAACTAAATTAAGCTTAAACTCAAGGAGATGACAAATTTTTTGAGATAAGTTAGCTATTGTAGACTAGCAATGCTAATAAAACTACATCCTTTAAGGAATCAAGAGATCTACAATGTTGTTTTAGGATCATAATACTTAAAGTTTGCAAGGATAGAATCTTGATTCATCAAAATTATGTATTTATTTTTTAGAATTAAATAAGGAGCTTAGGCATTAGAATTAGGCTCATAATATTTCAACACATCTTGCCACTCCTCTAACAAACCAAAGAGGTGCTTAGGCATTAGAATTGTCCAACACATGATAGACAAATGCGCTTAGGCATTGAAATTATCTAACACTGGATAGATAAATGTGTAATATTAAATTGTCACTATGATCTCTCCATCATATAACCTGAATGTCAATTAAAATAAAATAATAAATAATTTAATCTTATAAATTAAATCTAATAAAGAGCATTCAAAAGATGCAATAATGATTGTGGCCTTATTTGATTGTACAAGACATTGGATTGATGAATAATAAGTTATCTTAATAGAAAAAAAAATTAATTAGGATTCTACTTAAATGGGTTGTCTAAAAATTATTGGTTTAGTTGTGAAAAAATAGAATTAACTTATTAAAAAATATTCAAAATACAAAGAAAAATATTTATTTAGAGTTTTAGAGCAAATATAGGTTAGGTCATATACATGGGATGCTAATGACCATGATTCACAAATATCTTCCTCTCAAAATTCTATAAACTTAAAATCAAATATTATGGATATCCCCCTAAGTATACATAAATCAACCATTTGTCCCAAAGCTTTTAACAATCATAAAATATAAAAAGCTAATATGAAGAGTTAAGTAAACAAAGAATGTGTTGTGCTAGGGTAATAAGGAAAATGTGAATAAGTAAGAAAAAACATTGGCACAAAAGGAAAAAAAAATGATTCCTTGATGAGAAAATGAAACAAAATAAACAAGAAGAAATGAATATGTGTTATATCTTAATATAATAAATTAAGTATTTGTGTTATGTTTAATCTAAAAAATTTATTTATTAGTTTTAGTTATTTTCGTAGTAGACTTAATTAAATAAAATCATAAAATACTAAATATTGAATATGTATCGTCTATGCATATATACAATTATACCTTATAACATTAAAATATATAGTTGTCTATCGGCGTAACCCTTGCATCTCCTTCTGATGCAAGTGCTAGATTAAACTTCACCAATGGCTTTAACTTCGGCTCTGAAAATCATGATATGTGTCAAGGCCCAATGAGGGTTTGACTAATTTTTTTTTCGTTTATGAACAACCAACCATTAAAATTTTCTAGATCAATACATGGAGCAATATGGAGTAAATGACTTTTGATGATAAGAGTAACTCACGTTGTTTATATCTTCCATTAATGAACTTGTAACAATAATAACCTCATCAATAGAAGGAGAAAGTTCTTTGTCGATTAAATAAACCATTCTTCTCAAACTAGTGTCCTCTGTAGAAGTCTTTCTCTTGATTGATCAAGTACAAAAGCTTGGTAATGACACATGCACCATGTCATGAAAAGTGATCATTTGTAGGATTTCAATGTCTCTTTATTATTAGGAAATGCTAAATATGACATAAATTTAGGGTTCCAACACAATGTCCTAATTTAGTATTGGTATTATCTTGACTTCCTTCACACCTTCCCATAAGAATCATTTAAAAAAGTTGTCTAGGGCTTGTTTTGCTTTGGAAGAAAGTTTGAAGCATGATATGGCATAAACAGAGGTAGTTGCCTATACAAATTTAATTAAGATAATTATTCCTGGTAGAGATAACCATTTGTGCTTCCCTGCCTCATTTTTTCCTGCATTTTGTGATTAATTCTACCCAAATAGTAGTTCTAGATGCTCTATAGAACATTGGAACAACAAACTATTTGGATGGAATTGCACCAATCTTCCACCTAAGAATGCCTATGATCCATTTTTGTATAGCCTTCTTCGTATTGAAGAAAAATATCTGTCTTTCTATTGTTGATTTTCTCTCTAGCAGCCCTAGCATAAAAATCCAAGGTATTTTTTCTAATAGTTGTCTCCCTTACCATGATTTCACCAAATAGGGCGTCATCATCTGAAAATAGCGAATGGGTGACTGAGCTCAAATCTTCATGAATCAATATACCTTTCAAAATCCCACTGTTTCGATGTTTGTAAATGTATCTACTTAATGATTCAATCATAATGATAAATAAAAATGGCGAGATGAGATCGCCTTATCTAATCCCGATGTTTCTCTTGAAAAAGCCAAAAATTGTTTCATTTATCGCTATGGATAAATGCAGTGTGCCAATACATACCTCAATGATCTTGATCCATTTTTTATCAAAGCCATTTTTTTCCAAAACGTATATTAAGAACTCTCATTGTAGTTTATCATATGCTTTGTTGATTCCGAGCTTAATCACCATCCCAACCTTCCTATCCAAAGTCATAGAGTGAATAGTTTCAGCTATGAGTATGATGTTGTTTGTGATTTCTCGCCCATGTATGAAGCCATTTTGTTCCACAGTTATAAGTTTGTGCATCACTTTGTTTAACCTGTTTTCTAGTGCCTTTGTTAAAATTTGGTAAATTTTGCTACATAGAGCAATGGGCCAAAAGTCATCCAATAATCTGCAATCGAGTTTCTTGGGAATGATTACTAGCACTATATTGTTTATCTCCTTAACAAATTTCCCCTTGCATCTAACTTCTTCAATCAACTTCTAGATATCAATTTTAAAGAAACTCCAGCACTTCGTATAAAAACAAGTAGGGAAACCATCTAGACCAGGTGCCTTGTCTAGATGTAACCCAAAAACACCATACTTGATTTCCTCCTCAGTAAAAGGCTCCATCAACATCTTATTGTCTTCTTCACTAAGTAAGCTTGGAATTGTCTCAAGTATCTCCCTGCATTGTGCATCTCTATTTCCTTTAGAATTTGAAATTCGCTTGTAGAACTCAACCATCACATTCCTAATGCAGTTTATTTCTTTATATATATTATCATCAGCATCAAAGCTTTTATTGATATGATTTTGTGTTATTTTGGCTTTGGCCGACGCATAAAATAATTTGGTGTTGTTATCTCCTTCTTTAATCCATAGCTCTCTTCCCTTGTATGTCTGATATATTTCTTCCCTGGTAAGAATTTCTGCTAGCTCCTTCTTCAATTCCTTTTCTCTTTTGTAATCCATACGATTCATTCCATATCTTATAATTTTATCTTTTAATGCTTCAAATTTTGTCTCAATCTTTTCCTTTTCCTTAAATATTCTTTTAAAAACATCCTTATTCCAAATTCTAAGCTTGTTCTTAATGTATGTCAGTTTCTTGGTAAACCAAAAGTTGCATGTACCTTTGAAACTACCTTTGCTCCACCACTCTTCAAGTGAACTCAAAAGTAATTTTTCTCTCCACCACATGTTTATGAATTTGAAGTATCCATTGGCCCAACAATATTTTGATCCTAATTCCAATTATACTTGAAAATAGTATGATAGAGCATATGGTAGAGTGAAAGCAATCAAAAGTATATTATCCATCACCCATTGAGGCCTGCATAGGTACTGATCTAATCTCTCTGCAATGTTTGTGAAACCCGATCTTTTGTTGGTCCATGTGTACCAACCTGATGTACACTTACAATCCACAACATCAATCAACTGTACAAATATTTTGAAATCCACCATGTCTCTACTAATCCTATTGATACCTCCATTTTTTAGATAAATCTAGGATAGCATTGAAGTCACTTCCAACAATAAACTTCCCATTGTTGAAGGAGGAAATATCTTGACTAAGCTCATCCTAGACCCTAGCCTTATTTGCAATTTATGTTGGTCCATATACATTTCATAAATCAAACTCCAAGGAAGCGAATCTTCTCTTTATTTTGCAAGACATCCAATTTTTTCATTTACTGATTGGAGTAACTTGTATCAAATTATATTTTGAAAGTGTATCCATTCTGCCAACACTTCCCTTAGCTGCTTGGAAAACTTCCTTCCAACCTTTACAATAACTTACAATTTTTTCTCCTGCCACCTCATTGCATTTAGTTTCTTGCAGAAGCATGATGTCGCTTGCTATTTTAACAAGATGATAGTTCATCATCCTACATTTGTCAGGGGATACCAGACCCCTGAAATTCTATGAGGTGATCATCATTGTTTCCCAAGGGAGCCATTCGCTCCCTTGATACTCTTCATTTTAAGAAAATCAACCACACTTACACGTCCTTTTTCGGCATCCTCGACTTCCCTTTTTTGCTTATTGGATGTCTTGTCTCTGCCAAACATATCTTATGCGGACTAACTTATGCATATGGTGTTAGTTACCCCCAATTAGTCCTCCTCACCTAATTCCTCCTCCGAATCTCACTCTTCATTTGACAAATTTTTCAAATTATCCTCATTTGTGCACTCATCCTAACTTCCCTCTTCAGCCTGTTTGTTCTCCCCTATATTTGTAGGCTCAATATTCACCTTCATCTTAGGAGATTCATTCATGTGTCTAAGGGTTTGGGTATTTTTTCCTGCTACAACATCTTGCCCAATTTCTTTTTCCACATTCTTTTTTGTTAGATTCAATGATCTTTGGTATCCATAAATCCCTCTTTTCCAGTAGAATTTTACATTCTCTTATTGAATGGTTTCTCCTACCACATTGAAGACAAAAAAACTTCTCCTCTTCAACCTCAATAGTTTGTATCCAGTCCACGCTAATGACTTTTAACTTTATCTTCTCAGGAATTCGTCTGATGGCTGCAATTTTCAGCCTTGCATAAATGTATGAGTCCCCATTCATAATATCCACATCAATATCGACTAGAATTCCAAGCAGCCTTCCATTTTTTTCCAATGTGTCTTTTCTCTAATATTTCATTAGAAGTGCTTTAAGTCAAACCCAGGCCGATTTGTCATATGGTTCTATGTTTAAAGGGTTGAAATTTCGGTGTCATTTCTGAATGTATAATGGTTTTGTGTCCGTAATCCATAATCTGCCTTGCAAAACCTCTTGGAATTCCTCCTCTGTGGTGAAAATAACAGTAAAAAATCCTCTTGGTAGAAATTTCATTATTTGCGAGGTCTTCCATGTGTCCTCGATCCTTTTTAGAAGTGTTTTCCTATCCAATCTTTGCTCCTATAAATTTGCAGATAATCCCAAGCTTTTTAAGCATGTTAATATACTCTTCAATTTCTTCGATTAGGTCAATTGTTAGCAGATCTTCATTTGTGTATCCTTCATTGGACTCTTGTGTGCCAGATTCAATGGTTGCATAGTCTCTTCCTATGTTAGGATTTGAGGACTGATATTCACATCTTGCCTGCTTGAGATTCTACACTTTTTGGCTCGATGGGAAGACTTCCATATTTTTGCTATATTTTTATTATACAAGTTTCTTATTTTAAATTATTATTATTAACATTTATATTTTATATATCGTAATTGTTTATTTTGGTTATTATATTTTTATTTGTATTTAGATTTAAATTTGAAATTATTTTAATTATTTAAATCTATTTTATTTCATTTTTTATTATAGGTAAACGACCTTGGCCATAAGATTTTAAATTACAAATACAAAGTCTTCGTTTAGTGTGGGCACCGGTAGGAAAGACCGGAGAAGAAAACCTTTGGTCTAGCCTCGGGATCTTTTGATCCAAAAAAAATAAATTTTTAGGTCAAATGTCCTAACCAAATCAAAATAAGTCTCTATTTACAGTCGAATATAGTTCTTAATAAAATACAATTACAAATGGATCATTGAGAGCCTCTATATCTACCTTTGTCCCTATCCACGAAGTACTTCTATAGTGCCATATCTTCCTTTCCTCTAGCCAAATTTGATAACCTCTCCAATCTAAGGAGCGCAGGCAGTCCTATGACATCACCATCTGTTGAAATTGGTTTTTATTGTAGTTGTTGGCATTCATATTTTGTCACTGATGTCAACATATGTTTCTGATGAGATAAAACAGACTGGTTAATATTGTTGCTTAGATGACTAACAGAAGTGTATGGGTACTGTATGGTTGATTCAAAGCATGCAAAGATGAGGATGTATACATGGATGTGTTGTGATCTTATCTCTAAGGTCGCTTGGCTTAATGTTGCAGATAGAGTAAGTTACTGTTGTTTTAGTGAAGATTGGGTACTGGACAGTGACAATGAACTGTGAAAGAGTTAGTCTTTGAGTTTTGAGGATAACTTGCATGAGATATCGATTCATGTTATGCGAGCTTGAGGAATGGAAGAAGAGATGTTGAGAAATTTTTGTTATGATTCTTGGGTTGTAAGACTCTCAGTGACGATATTTGTGGCGTGTGTTCTAGAGAAGACCTATTTGGGGCCAATTTCATAGATGAAGCGTGTATTATGGATGGCGAGCGTAGATTATGGATCTTGTATTATATTTGATAGATTGTAATTGATGTTTACTTGTTATAGGTACCGTGTGTATCTTAGCAAGGAATTATGTAATTATTTGTGCATTGGTGAAGTCTTAATTGGCTGACCTAATTGCTTATTGTAAACCTGTATAAAAGAAATTTGTTTTCTTTTGTGGAGAGGGAGGTTACAACAAAGTGTGGAATTTGTGATCTTGTTTGTGCGAAGTCGTCTGGATGTAGAGAAGAGTTTGTGATTAAGAGACTTCATTGGAACTGATCAAGCAAAGGAAGTTGTTATCAGACAATTCATTAGATTGTATATTTCATATACACTTGTATTTCGAACAGTAAGTCTTGAAGGTGGATTTAACCTTCTTTAGGCAGTGTGCCTGGGTAGTGAGCCTATTGTTCTCTTGACTCCTAACAGGGTTTGTCCTTTAAAGGGGACTATGTACTGTAATGCATTAATAAGCTCCTAACATGGATAAATCTTTTAGCAGGGATACTATACTCTCATTACACTATTTGTGGGTGTTAATTCCCACTAGGTTTTTACCTTTAACAAGATTTCTTCGACAAAAAATGATTGTGTTATGGTGTTTCATTTACTTTGTTATCATTTGGATTAAATTTTTGGTTTATAAAGTTTAATATTTAATAATCAGTCTCACAACTGATTCACCCCCCCTCTTGTTGGTGGACTTTTATTCCTAACAATTGGTATCAAAGCTTCTGGTACTTAGAGAGAAAGCTTAACAGCTTGAGGTGATCATGAAAATGGCATACTATAGGAAGGATAGTCCAAAGTTTGATCCTAAAAACTTTGACAGTTGGAAGAACAAGATGAGAACTCATTTTCTATTTTTGGGAATTGACTATTGGATGATTACAAAGAAAGATGAGCAAATCGAGACTGAAGATGAACTGGATAAAGCTATTGATGAAGGAAAGAAGTTGTTTTCTTGTAACATGGTTGCAAGAGAAGTACGTATTAGTGCGCGCTCTGAAGGTGATTTCATAGAGGTTAAAGATTTGGATTCTGCACATAAAATTTGGTCAAAATTGGAAGTAATATATGAAGGAGATAAGTTTACTAAGCAGGCGAAGTTGCAGAAATGGAAGACAAGGATGGAATATCTAAAAATGAAAGATGATGAGAATATTAGAGCATATGTACAGAGAGTTACTTAGGTTTTTATTGGCATTAGAAACTTTGAAGGCACATATAATGAATGTTTGTCTGTAAATATTACTTTAGATTTGTTCAATACCTACTGCGAAGAGCATGGAATATACAGACAAACATTCATTCCTAGTACACCACAACAGAATGGGATAACATAGCGAAGAAACAGAACAATATTAGAGCTACAAGAACTATGTTGTTGGAAGGAAATGTATCACATGTTCATTGGAGAGAAGTTGTTGGTACTATTGTTTATGATTTGAACATAATTTAGATCAGAGAAGGTACAAGTAAGGCTCCTTGTGAATTATGGTTTAATCATACTCCTTTTGTGAAATATTTCAGAATATTTGGTAGTAAATGCTATATCAAAAGAGATGATGAGATAGGTAAGTTTGATGCTAGAAGTGATGAAGGAATCTTCCTTGTTTATTCCACTAAGAGAAAAGCTTATTAATGTTTTAATCTCAGATTGAGGAAGATGAATGAAAGTGCTAATGTGAGGATTGATGAGAAGCTCCAGATTTAGGAAAGAATATATGACTATAGCCAGACTACAGAGAACAAGGAGGTTATTGAAAATCAAGAACCTTTTGAGATTGATCATGAGATCAAGGTATGTCTGGATGCCTTAAATGATTCTACTAAAATTTGTAAGACATCGAGGTATGTTAAGAGGAACCATCATGAGAATCAAATTATTGGCAATGCAAATAAAGGCATGATGACAAGATCGAGATTAAGAGATGAAATTTGTCTGATTTTTCAAGTTGAAACAAAAACTACTGATAAGGAATGTAGAGATGAATCTTGGACTAAGGCTATGCAGGAAGAATTGGAACAGATAAAGAAAAATAACACTTAGGAATTGGTTCCTAGACCTAAAGATAAGAATGTTATAGGGAGTAAATGGGTTTTCAGAAACAAGATGAATGAAGAAAGAATGGTTGTAAGAAATAAGGCAAGACTAGTTTGTAAAGGCTACTCAACACAAGAAGGCATAGACTTTGAAGAAATATTTTCTCATGTTGCTAGGCTTGAGGCTATAAGATTATTTATTGCTTATGTTGCACACAAAGACTTCAAAGTATATCAAATGGATATGAAATCTGCATATAGAGATCTAGAGGAGGAAGTATATATTGAACAACCTGATGGATTTCCTCTAACAGATGATGAGGATATGATTTTCAAGTTGAAGAAGGCTTTGTATGGACTGAAACAAGCACCTAGAGCATGGTGTGCTAGATTTTGATGAGGCATATTTATGCCATCTTTTAGAAACCCTGGGATAGTTTGCGATAGTTCCTATTCTTTACTTTCATCACACTCTACTACAAGCTTATATTCTCTTTCATGGTATTATGTGGCATGCTTCCACTAAGACATCTAATCTGGTTTTAACACTTTAAATATGAAAACTTGGATATTAATGTTATATTACTCATGATAAATCTATGGTTATGTCCTAATGCGTAGTTAGTTGTTTAAATATGAATAAACCCATGTGTGCTTTGGTAGAACATTAATTTGGATGTCTTATTCTAACACTCGAGTGCAGAGCATAAATAGAAAATAAAGAATTGACCAGGTGAATGCGCCCGTGCGCTGGATAACTAGACCCGGTCCTGCAATAGACTCAATCGGTGGAGAAGTTAATGTGACTCAAGTGGTGGTTCTGGGAAGATCAAGGTGGTAGCAGATGGGCGTAGACCAAGTCGAGGAGTTATGAAGTTCCTTGAAGAAAATCTAGGAAGAAGTGGGAAGCTAGATTTGTTCTCCCGCTGTCATGACAGTTCTTTCCTTATTTCTTGATATCTTCTATTTCCTACTTTCTAGTTTCTAGTTTTGCAATAATGACTCTACCTACTCTATAGAGTGAACAGTTAAGTTGTTAGATGTTTTTCCTTTAAATAAATCCCCACTCCTGAGTGAGAAGGAGGGGCATTATCAGTTATTAGAGATATAGTTTCGTTCTGTTATTTTCCAACTTTCATGAATCTTTGTACTATGTTTTTCAATCAATGATAAATTAAGTCTTGAGAGTTAGTTATGTGTAATTGAGTTTTGGATATTCATCCAAGGGGGACCACTTGGTGAGGAATCCATGTTAGTTAGAATCATTTCATATCATTTATTTTCATGCATCTTGTTATCTCATTTCTAGTGTTGTACTGTTCCTACAGTCAAAGCCGCGGGATAAGCTATTGCTTCCTGCAGCCAAAGTGGCAGAATAGCTGAAGCATTGTAGTTTAGTTTTCAAGCCTTTGCATTCCTTCAACATCTTTACATTTGCATTTTCCTTTCTAGCATTTATTTCATGTATTATGAGATTAAGCTTCCCTTTTAAAGCATTTGTTTCCTACAACAACTATAGAAAAGTGTGGTCTGAGTCAGCCTTCGGTGCATATATCTTGCTGGCCCATTTCAAGTAACACATCCCTGGGTTGATGAATTAAATGATTTTATATAAGGAGGATAGCTGCTCAGTAGGATGTCCAATCCCCGAGTCTTGGTGAAAGCCTAGTTTTTGAATCATTTCTAAAAGCCGGTCATTTTTAATAGTGAAGATGAAATTTTAATAGTTGAAGTTTTGTAGATGATATAATTTTTGGAGGTAATGATGAAATGAGTAAAAAGTTCTTTAAGAAAATGGAAAATGAATTTGAGATGTCGATGATTGGTGAGATGAAATTTTTTCTTGGGCTGCAAATCAATTAGAACAAGAATGGTATTTTTATTTCTTAGACCAAGTATCTTAAGGAAATGTTGAAAAAGTTTGGAATGGAAGATTGTAAACCTGTTGGAGCACCTATGGTTAGTGATCACACGCTTACTAATACTAATGAATTTCAGAGTTTTTTTCCAAAAAAAGTACAGATCTATGATTGGAGGCCTACAATATCTTACTCATACTAGAGCAGATATTGCTAATGCAGTTGGAATTGTGGCAAGATATCAAGCAGATCCTAAAGAGACACACCTTGTTGCTGTAAAAAGAATATTTAGATGTATGAAAGGAACATTGGATTATGGCTTATGGTATAAAAATCTGATGATTTCGTTTTGCATGCTTATACATATGTCGATTGGACAGGAAATGTTGATGATAGAAAGAGTAGAAGTGGTGGTGAATTCTTTCTTGGGAAAAGATTGGTTTCTTGGTTAAGTAAGAAGCAAGATTGTATATCTCAGTCTACTGCTGAATCAAAGTATGTTGCTGCTACTATAAATTGCACACCAATTGTTTGGATGAAGAAAATGTTGAAGGACATTGGGATAATTTTTGATGAGACAATGGTTATCCATTGTGATAACACTAGCACATTGAATATGTCAAAAAATCTAGTTATGCATTTGAAGACTAAACATATTTCAATTAAGTATCATTTCTTGCCAGACAAGGTTGCAGAGAAGGAGATTAGATTGGAGTATATCAGCACAAAGGAACAAATTGAATATATATTTACCAAACCTTTTCTAAAGGATGCCTTTGAGTATCTTAGAGGTATGCTTGGTGTGAGAACTAAATTGATGCATGAAGGCATCAATCCAATGGCTTTAAGATCTATATCATTTTCTAGACTTGATGTATGGATCTACTCCTCAAGGGGAGTGATCGCAGGAACAATATAAAATACATTTGGGTGATTATGTACCTGGTTGTTCCAGGCATGAAGATTTGAAAAAGCTACACCTTGCAGAAGAAAGATGGTTAGAAGTAGATTAATGGCACCCTTTTCCATTGATGTCAAAGAGGGAGAGATTCTGTGAAGAGAGACTGTGGAAAATCCCTACTATTTTAGGGAGAGCTGTGAAGATGATATTGTGAAGATTGTATTGAGATAGGTACTTTTTGGATTGATGAATTTTCTCATATGTTTCCATCAATTCCAAAGGGGATATTATTGGAATTGGTTTGTATTGTAGTTGTTGGAATTTATGTTTTGTCATTGATGTTAACATATGTTTCTGATGAGACAGAATAGACTGGTTATTACTGTTACTTAGATGAATAACAGAAGTGTATGGGTATTGTATGGTTGATTTAGAGCATGCAAAGATGTGGATGTATACAAGGATGTGTTGTGATCTTATGTCTAAGGTTGCTTGGCTTAATGTTGCAGATGGAGTAAGTTATAATTATTTTAGTGAAGACTGGGTATTGGATAGTGACAGTGAACTGTGACAGAGTTAGTCTATGAGTTTTGAGGATAACTTGCGTGCAATATCAATTTATGTTATGCGATCTCGAGGAATGGAAGAAGACACGTTGAGGAATATTTTTTATGATTCTTGGGTCGCAAGACTTTTGGTGATGAAATTTGTGGCGTGTGTTCTAGAGAAGACCTATTTGGGGCTGACTTCATAGATGAAGCGTGTATTATGGATGGCGAGTGTGGATTACGGATCTTGGATTATATTTGATGGATTGTAATTGATTTTTACTTGTTATAGGTACCATGTGTATCTTAGCAAGGGGTTATGTAATTATTTGTAGATTGGGGAAGTCCTAATTGGAGAGGGAGGTTACACTGAAGTGTGGAAGCTGCAAGCTTGTTTGTACGAAGTCTGCTAGATGTATAAAAAAGGTTGTGATTAAGAGACTTCATTGGAACTGATAAAAAAAAGATAGTTGCTATCAGCTAGTTCATTGGATTGTATATTTCATGTATACTTGTATTTGACAGTGAGTCCTGAAGGTGGATTTAACCTTCTTTAGGCAGTGTGCCTAGGTAGTGAGCATGTTGTTCTCTTGACTCCTAACATGGTCTATCATTTAAAAGGGACTATATACTAAAATGCATTAATAAGTTCCCAACAGGGATAAATCTTTTAGCAGGGATACTATTCTCTCATTACACTATTTGTGGGTGCTAATTCCCACCGGAGTTTTAACTTTAACATGGTTTCCTCGACAATAAATGATTATGTTATGGTATTGCATTTACTCTGTTATCATTTGGATTAAAGTTTTGGTTTATAAAGTTTAATATTTAATAATCTATCTCACAACTGATTCATCTCCCCCTCTCAGTCATGTTGGGGATTGTTATTCCTAACACCATCAACCAATACACCAAACAAACTTTTCCTATTCTAATTTTTAGTTGTTAATCTTAAACACAACAAATCATGACATTTCTCACCTTTATCTAACATATCTACTTATCATAATCAAAAGATAATTAGCAATTGGCTCTAAGTGATATCCTAACTTTTACCTTATCCTATTTTTCAAGATTAAATGATGTAGTCTTCTGCCATCATCGAAATAAGATAAGGGAAGATTAATCACCATACTTTATATGGTTATTCATAAATGGTTAGTTCAAATAAACAAGATAAGCATAATATTAGCTTCATTGCTATCATTCTAGTTTTGAACTTAGCCTTTTCAGTAATATAATCTGAATACCTTCTAAGAAAGTCGGCCAGTTTAAGAAATTTCACAATTTTAAGTATTTAATCTCTAATTGTATAACCTAACCCAGATCACTCTTCGAGTGTTATTGATCTCATTGCTAACTGAATTAATACTCTTCAAGCTCCCTTCCTTTAATCTATTTTTGTAAATTACATATGAGTCAGATACATCTAATTTTTGATTTGTTAAATGTCCATATAAATGAGTATAGTTTATCATCTAACATTTACTGATTCTTTCAATAGATTTACTATAATTTTCTTAGTTATTGTTAGTCTCTTCATCAAACTCCATCAGTTCAATAATCCATAGAATTTTAAGATCTTAAAAAGGCCTTTAATTTGATCAGAGAATTTTGAATACCAAAATCAGAGTAAATACCTTCAAAGGGAATTAAACATTCAAATCTTAGAACATTAGAGTTCCTTACAATTTCATATTTCTACCCTTATAAGACAAGTAATTCCATTTCATAGAGATATTGTATATATTTTCTAAATTTTGAGGTTAACTCTTCCTCAATTAATCAGTTGGTTGCAAAACAAAAGGAACATCCATCCATGATCCTTACCAACTTAATACCAAATTGTTCATCGTCCTTACTATTAGTAATTCACACAAGCTTATTCCATGTATCATTGTCGAAATTGTTTGAAATTTTTAACAATCAGATATATTATATTAGACCAGAAAATCTGATTTCTACCAACATCCTTCTTCTTGTAATAGTTTACCTAGCCTATGAAACATTACATGAGATAGTTTTAGTTTTTGTTGACTGATTTAGTATATACATATGAAAAAAAATTATTACTTGTACTTACATATCTCTATGATAGAAGACTTAAGATTATAAAGAACATCCTTTTCTTAGGTTAGTTTGATGTATGTTATGAGGAAGAGGTAATACCCTGATACCATTTTTTATCCCTCCCTTCCCTATAATAGCTTGTTGATACTTAATTGGGGTTTATCATTACTATATATACCTAATGGATGTGTATATATTAAAATATTAGAATCACTTTTTATTTCCTCTTGATCACATTCACATATTCCTCTTCGTGAGAAAGATAGTCATAGAAAAATCATAAATCTTTGAACATGAAAACAAGAAGCATCATTACCTGTTATTCCAAAACTCAAGTTTTATACAATTGATGTGTATAATACTAAGATTTATATGAAGATACTATAGAAGCTCTTGTTATTAAGCCTAAAGTCACTTTCCCTTAGCCTCGCATTTCCTCTTTTTTTTCATAGGGGGCTTCTTCCATAGTATTATCCTCCTTGTCTACCTCAGAATATGAATCGCTAAAGCCTTCCCCATATGTGTTTCCAACATCATCTTCCCTTAAAAAAATGTCAAACCAGTTTTCTTCCTGGGGTGCTCTGACATGTAGAAAGGTAAAGAGGAAATCAAGGTTCCTCCTTTCCTCCTAATAGTAGGCATCTAGGAAATAAACGTGTCCAAATCTTCAAAAATGAGGATAGGAAAAGAAGGCACTGGTTTCCCACAAATCATTGGCATATCATAGAACCTTGGTTTGGGGATTGTTAAATCCCCTCTAATGTTCTAAATAACTTTGTCCAGATTACTCATATATCTACGTTTGAAGAGACGCCTACAAAGCCTTCCAATATCCTCCTTGCCTGGGTCTACTTGGATGGTTGAGGCTATAAACATAGTCAGTATGTCAGAATTAACCCTATAATAGTTTGTATTTGTGATGAATTCTCTTCCCAAAATCCTATAAACTGCTTGGATAACCAGAGTATGAGTAGTTAACATGATAGTTTTAAGTCTCCTAATGGTCACTTTCTCATCAAAATCCAACTGTGCCTTAGTTCCTCTGAGTTTGATTAGAGTCGACATTTCCAAAGGCTACAGGGGAATAAGAGCTAAAAAGCTAAACAGGAATAAGACGAACCAAGATGAAGAAAATGGAGCAATAAATAGCCCATGGGATCCTTTACGAATTCTCTTGAAGAATAGCAACTGTCTTCTAACGGTTAACTGTCCAGCGAAAACCCTTAGATGATTAGGAATAAGATCAAACGATCTTCTATAAAATGACCTTCAATAAAGGAAAAGCTAAAAATAGAACATCCATGATTTAAAACACTCTCTTTTCTAAATAAAGGATATTTTAATATTAAATACCTAATTACTTGTTGATTGCATGTAAGAGACTCCCTTAGTGTTAATTTTCAGTAGTTAACAGAACTCGAGCAAGACAGTAAATCCTCTTATCCAAGCATATTCAATAATATATAATTTGAGCTAAATTACTATCGGTACCAAATATCTCTATTTAAAACAATTAATAGAGATAATCTCATATAAAAGAATTAAAAGGACAATCAATTACCAACAAATGAGTTTTCATGTGCTTGTATATTATTTAGATACCATTTGATATGAAGGACCTTACCAAGAATCAAAGATTATCTTAGGCCTATATATCCTAATGTAAATATGCGTTTATATACATTTGTGGCATTGTGTCTTGTGGCTTTGCATTTAAGTTTAATTCTCTATAGGTTTGCATTTGGCTACATAGCTTTGAGTGTGTATATATACC
>MU224286.1:1182806-1194237 GCA_018584345.1 Thuja plicata | reverse complement strand
TATATATATATATATATATATATATATTATGGAACAAAATATTCCTCACCCAAATCTGCTAATCAAAGTGCCCTAAAATATAAACGCAATACCATAAATACGTCATACCATTTACCTTAATGACTGTGAAAAACAACGCATCTCCTTCATTACCTTTTCCCTTAGTTAGTATAGTAAGAAAAAATATTCCCATGAACCCCTGGAGAATTCGTAATCTTGAAGGCTATTTATAATGTCAAGCATATGTGAAATTAAGTTTAATACTCTCTAATCTCTTATATAGACACAACATTAACCATATTCCAAGATATTCAAATAAGTTCTCTTCAATCTATCTTTAAATGTTTTTGAATATTTACCATTAATTCAATCCTAGGTCCAATATCCTCTAATCTTTTCGGAAGATTTTTGCCCTTTCTTCTAATACATGATTATATACCACAATCCACTAACTTTCTCATGTTATAGCCATTTAATCTTATTCATTAAAGGAAGGTGCAATAATCAAAATTATTGCATACATCTTTCCATAATTATAATGTGAAGAATCTGGAAATCTGTTTGTTTCTATCTCCTTGCTGATTAGTAAACTAACCTTCCAGCATTCTGCTATTACCATTCTATGATACAGATAAAATTGCTTTACTTCCATAGGAATTGAACTAATTAATATTCAGATACAGAATCCTCATCCTTGTCTTCAAGTTAAGCATACATACCAGCATATACATGGTAAAATTTAATACTCAGAACAATAAAAACATTATCTAATATAATATTTTTATAATAAGATAGTTTTGTACAATATCACAGATATAATATCTCTCCATATTGACTATTGTTTCTTATACCCTAATAACTAAACTTCCATTCTTCCTTACATATACTTCAATAATACCACCTTACCCACTAAGCTAATACATATATTCTAAATATAGAACCCAAAATTAAGCCTCTATCCAGAGCCAAAATGGAGAATATACTCCTTAAAGACGAAATGAAGTTATTATCATTATATCATTAAAGGGTTTCTAAATACGAAGGAAGAACCAAAAATACCAAAATTATCCCTATTGCCTAGTTCCTAACCAAATCTTACTTTCTTTTCACAATGATCAAATCTTCATCCGAGTCTTTGTCTTTCATTGCTTCAAACCCCATTGGTAATTTCCTTTTATCCTCCCGCCTAATACTCTTATGCCAACTATTTTTCATGATCTTTGGTGCAATTATCTGGACTTTATCCAAGTATATACCTTTCATCGATTCAGGAATCTCATAACCCTCGACTCTCAAGCAATCATAAAACCACAATGTGTCATTTGACGGGATTATATGGCGCTAATTCAGAAGAAAATTCAAATTTCTTTCAACTACCATCCAGTTGGAGTCCAAGTTTTCCTTGTTTTTGAACTCCAAAGTTGGTCTTTGTACTATATCTTCCTTATCTATCAGACTTCCCACCTCCACCCTCGTATAGACCTTCGGTCGAGGAATATCCAAGTTCTTATCAACGCTATATACAACTTGCTCCAGACCATAAATAATTTTTCTAAAAACATATCCTCGCATAGAGCCACAATTTCCACTTTTGGTACTTTTGCCAAAAATAGGCATCCTGTAAAGGATCCCACAATGTCTCCATTCATTTGGAAGGTAAATTCAAAATAATGGGGATCCTCATAGAAAATCATCTCCACCGCTCTCCTCGATAGGTTATCGAGGTGTTTTAGGATTTGATTCCATCTCTCTAGTTGAATTCCCCATTGAAATGTCATCTCTCTGTTACTCGAGACATTGAAGACCATAATTTTTGAATCCATAAAACCTTGCTATCCTAGAGAGGACATGTTCTACCCGGAAAGAGTGACTAGTAATTAGAGAAATCATGCTACAATTATGGCCTCAGAAGGAATTATATCTAGTTTAGGGTAAATCCTGAGAATTCTAGAAAGATCCTGAAGTAGTTAGACGTTGCGAAAAGGCTAGAGGAGAGGAAAATGATTTACTCGAGAAGCCCACCTTCTTCAATGATTACCTCTATTTATTAAATTTAATGTCTCAAAAGTTGAGGAGGATAACTAAGATACTCGTTAAAATAAACATATAATAAAACTATCCCATAAATTTGCAAAAGTTCTTTTTGTTTAAAGGGAATAATCATGCCTATCATAGTCTAGAAAAAGGTTCTTAACCCAATCTAGGAAAAAAATGTTAACTAAAACTAAACCTAAAGGAAGAGACTAAACATTTTAACTTACCTTAACCTTAAAGGCTTAGAAAATTAGATAGTAATATGCTAATAACATCACTCTAAACTAGACCCATCTTTGAAAACCGCGATAGGTTATCTAACAAAAGCTTAAAGCTTTGGACAAGACAAATGAAAGAGCTAAAAGTTCGGCCATAGATCTGAAGGTTTTAGCCTTGCCAATGTATATGAATAAAAGCTATATCTTATGCCTAGCAGAATCCTTTAATCTACCTCCTTTTTCGTTCCCCTTATTTTTCTTTTATAATATATTCCTTAACTCAACTTCCTCTCGGCTAATCCCCTTAACCCATTCATTAGCAAGGGTGTCAACACACTTGTTCTCTTCCCTATAGGTATGATTAATAATAAAATGGCTAAAATCTGTGAGGATTTCCAGTGATCTACAAATGAGCCCATTTAGAAGCCAATTAGGAGTATGCCTAGTCCTAATAGAATTGACAACCAAAGAAGAGTCCCCTTCAATTTCTAACTTATCTATATTTAATCTCCTACATAAAAGTAGACCTTCTATAAGGGTTGAACATTCAACATAATTTTTAGTGACCTATCCAATAGCCTATGACTTGATTGCAATCTTCTTACCTTCCCAATTGTGAATGCAACATCCAATCCCTCCTATTCCAAGATTACCTATAGATGCCCCGTTAAAGTTAAGTTTATACCATCCAACTTGTGGAGCCTTGAAAACACATATATTCCTTTTATCCTCCCCTCCCTTCCCTTACTTACATATAAAAGGTGGAATCTTTAGTCCAAACCACTTTTTACTCATGCACTCATCTTTAGTTGTGAAGATAATATCCTTTTTCCTATTCATATTCCTATCATTCACCATTTCTACTAGGCTAGCCTCCACTTTATCAAGAAATTGATCAATGCTCATTTTAGATACTTTGAATATTCTTCTATTTATTTCCTTCCAAATTTCCCATATCAACATATATGGGGAAATATTCCATAACTTCCCATATAGGCTTCTACCTTTCTTCCTTGGCCAGTTGTTAAAGAGATTAACGAAACACTCTGGAAGAGTTATTTTCCAATTCAACTTCTCTATCAGCCAAATCCAACACTGATTTGAGTATTCACAACCGAACATTAAGTGATCTACAGCTTCACTCCGTTTTTCATAGAGTACACATCTAGATGGTCCTTGATATCCTATTTTCATAAACCATTCCGCTATTAGTATTCTTTTTTGCAGTGATGTCCATGCAAACATCCTGGGCTTTGGGAGACAGTCCTTATTCTAGCATAAGTCTAGAGGTAAATATGATTTAGCTTACTGGATGTTATTTATTTCAACATACCTATCTTTTGCATTGTACTCTCCATTTTTAGCTTTGGCCCATACCACTCTGTCGGTACCCTTACTGGGATTAATCTTCCTAAGCAATAAGGTCTCTTCAACTTTTTTCCTGAATTCTCTAGGTGCATCCATATTATCTAATGATTTCCATTTCCATCCTAGTGTTGGATTACCTAGAGGATATTCAATATAATTCCTTACATAAATACCCCTATTTATTTTAAGTTACTCAATAGATTGATCATATTCAATGATGGAGCTAAGAGGAGGAAAATCACCCCATGAATCTTCCTAAAAAAGAGCCATAGCCCCATCTCTAATGTCCCAAGTTATATTGCTCATTATAATTTCCCTGCATTCTTTGATAAAGTTCTATAATCTTGATCCAATTAGGGAGACTTAATGTCTAAAGATACTTAGATAGTCCCTTCCATCCAAGTATTTATGCCTTAAGATCTTAACCCATTTAGATTCATGATTTTGTATATTTTCCAGACTAATTTTGCTCCTAAAGCTAAATTTTGCTTCCTAATATCTTTGATATTCAGGCCTCCATCCCCCTTTGCTTTGCAAATTTGTTTCCAAGCTATTAATGTCATCTTGGGCTTATCATTTGCACCTTGCCAAAAGAAGGTTCTAATTTTCTTAGTAATCTTATTTTTTATTCTAGCGGGTAGGCTAAAACACATCATTTGATAAATGGGGATCGTTGTTAAGACCGATTTAATCATGGTGGTCATTCCATCACCTGTTAACCATTTACCTTTCCATGATTCCATCTTCCTATCCAAATTGTTTAATACATTATCCCATAGATTATTCGATTTGTTTCCCTTATCCAATGGTAGTCCCAGATACTTACAAGGGAACCTTACCAGCATAAAATCTAAGATCCTGCAGATGGATTTTTTTAATGTCCTTGAGGCATTAAAGAAAAAATTCTCTAACCTTTCCTTATTGATAAATTGACCGGATGATTTAGAGTAAGTTGTTAGTAGTCTGTTGAATTCTTTTGCTTCTCTAATTCTTGTAAATACAAAAAAATAGATTATCATCTACAAATTGTTGGTGAGTACAGGGGTCTAAATCCTGTGTAATTTTTATGCTTGTTAACTCTCCTTCCCTTCTAGCTTGGGTAAATGATCTCCTAAGGGCCTTCGCCATAATTATAAAGAGGAAGGAAGATATTGGATCCCCTTGTCTCAACCCTTGAGATATATTAAAAAAGCCTTCAAGAGTACCATTAATGAGAATGGACATCATAGGACTAGATATGCATTCAAAGATCACGTTAATCCAATGCCTAGAGAACCCAAAGGCCTCCAGACATGTACATAAGAACATCCAATCAACTTTGTAACATGCCTTTCTAATATCTAATTTAACAAGTATACTAGGAACCTTGTTATCCTAGACAAAATGTATGGCCTCCTGATCTATAATAACCCCATCTAGTATTGATCTACCCAATACAAAACCTCCTTGTTCTTTTGATATTAAGTTGGGAAGAAGTTTCTTTAATCTATTAGCCAAGGTCTTTGTCACGAGTTTATAAAGAGTATTACATATTGATATAGGCCTATAATCATCAAAAATTTCTAGATTCGACTTCTTAGGGATTAGTACTATAAAGGTATTATTTATTTCTCACAAAATGTGTTTAGAGTTCTGCATACCTTCCAAGGCATCCACCACTTCATTTCCTATAAATGACCAAATTTTTTGATAAAAGAGGGCCGAAAAGCCATCTGGCCCAGGGGTCTTATATGGGTTTAGGTTCTTGAGATCCTCTTCTACCTTCTCTTTGGTTATTCTTTCATTTAGCTTCTTATTCTATTCAATTGAGACAATTCTAGGGATGTTGGCTAGAATATGTTCTTGTGCTCTTCTATTTGAGCCCTCCAAATAACTAAGGATACATTAAAAATAATTAACAACTTCCTTAGCTATACTCTCAGGATCTTCTATAATATGTCCATTAGGTTCCTTAATGGAAGATATCCTATTAAAATTTATCTTTGCCTTTGCACTGTTATGGAAGAACTTCATATTTTTATCCCCTTCTGCTAACCAATTTTCTCTAGATCGCTGCTTCCAGTAAGTTTCTTCTTTCGCTAGAATATCCTCATATTGATTAAGAAGTTCATTTTCCTTGGAATAAGTTTCCTGATTCTTCCCATTCCTAATTATGTCTTCATTTAAATCGTGAATTTCAAGCTCTATCTCATTTTTGGAATCAAATATATTTCCAAAATGTTCCTTGTTCTACTGAATGAGGCGTTGCTTTAAGAATTTCAATTTTGACATAAGGATATATTCTCTAGCTCCTTCAAAGGTTCTCACATTCCACCATTCCTTAACTCTTTTTAGACAGTCCTCAACCCTAAGCCACATTTTTTCAAACTTAAAAGGGTTTCTCTTTGGAGCTGAGAACTCTTCTATGGTTAAATTCATCGAGAAATGATCCAACAGTGATGTCGCCATCAAGTTTGCTTTCAAATTAAAATTTAAATTGGATAAGTTTCCTACAAAAAATAATCTATCTAATTTCTCTTCTATGTAAGAGGGTTCAATTCTTCTATTTGACCAGGTATAAATTTAATTCTCAATAGCAATTTCCATACAATTATACTATAGTATCCAATCTTTGAATTCCACCATTGTTTGAGTTATCTTACTAGAACCTCCCTTTTTTTCACCTACCTCTAAAATTGCATTAAAGTATCCTCCCATGATTATATTTTCATTCGTGTGGTTCTTAAGAAATTTTCCTATCTCTGCGCAAACCTCTCTTTTTTCATGAAGAAATTTAGGGCCATGCACATTAATTAGGATAAAATTTAAGATGTTAATATGCTTGACTCTCCCACATATCCAGTTGAAATTACTAGCTAAGATATTAAAGGATACTGACCTTGGGTTCCAAATAATGGAAGCCCCACCAGAGGCCCCTACTGAGACCACTCCTTCAACTTCCCAACTTCCTAGTTTTGTGCTGAGAGACACATAGCCTTCAGTTCCCAGTTTGGTCTCCTGAATAATAATAATTTCAGCTTCAAAAGTGGATAATCACCTCTTTAATAGGCGCTTCTTGTTAGGGGCATTTAGTCCCCTAACATTCCATGTAACAACCTTCATGGCTCTGTGGGAAGGTACTTCCCCTTCCCTGCATCAAGTAACAAGGTTATTTTTGTCTGTTCAAAAGCCTTATCATCGATATTCAGTTCAATTAAAGACTTTATACCTCTCCTCTTTTGTAATTTAGTGCAGTCTGGAGAGGAGACGTCTTTATGATTTTTTCCTAACTCCATCTTAACTGTACTCGCAATCATATCCTCACCCACCTTGATATTATCATCCCCCACATCCTCTTTCTCCATAGATTCAAGAATCTTAATGATTAGTTTTGTATTCTCAGTATGATCTATAGTTAAGTTTTGAACATTTAATCCCAAGAAATCATTAATGGCCCCAATCTCATAACTCTCTTCAATAGTATTAACAACTTCCCTATCTAGATTATTGTTCTGACCTTCTTCCCAAATAAGATCTTGGTCCAAAATCTCCTTCAGTGCTTCAACTCTCAAGTTGTTTTCCTCCCTCCTCAAAGTCTCCACTTCATCCTCCAGTTGAAATTCTTCTCCTTCATTATCCTTCTTCTCTATATCTACCTTATTGATAGTATCCAGTAACCAAACCGAATTCACAGTTCCTTTCTCAATGTTTTCTAATTCTTGGGTGACTACTCTACTCATATCCTCTGCTTGTTTCAAAATAATTTCCAGGGAGGCTTTGTATTCCTTCACTTTAATGTCTCTTTCCCGACTTGAGCCTTTATCACCACTCACATCCTTACCTTTACAATGAGTCGTCTGATCTCCCAAATCACACAAATTCTCTCTGGATGTGCTACCTGGAAAATAACCATTAATCCCTACCAAATCTTGTTCTTACCGTCGTTCACCATCCTCCCATTCCTCAATCAAAGTGAACCTTACTTCACCGAGCATATTCCCCTTGTCAATAGGAGTTTGAATTTCGCCCTCATCCTCCAACAATTCTCCTTCTTTGAGGTTGGTGTTAGGATTAGTGTCTTTGACCATCTTAGAGAATTTCATTTTTCCAGTCAAGAATTTTTTATCAAGAGATGCAAGAATATTGTCCCAATCATTGGAATCATTGTTCATCCCTATTATTTCTATATCAACCTTGTTATCAACCTCTTTAGGTTCAGGGCAAGGTAGATCTTCTGGCCTAGATGGTGCCATGCTAGGGGAAAGATAATTATCCCGCCCATAGTTTTCAATAATAAAGCCCCCAGAATCATCAAAATTTTTGATATTTAATTCTGGATTGAGGGAATAGGGTGGAAACTATATCACAGTATTTGGGTAAGGGAACCTTTCCCATTTTTGGATTACTACAGAAGATCGGTAAGATGGTCTATGTAGCCCCTCTTGCTTTAATGATTAGGGATTTAAGATGCTTCACCGAAATTTCCATATTAACAACTATTTTTATATCAGAGTTTTAAGGAAATCATCTTCCAAATTTATAAAAGTTCCTAATTGATTACCAATATTGTTCAAAATAGAACTGTGAGTTAATTCAACATGGAAATTCGCTATTTGAATCCATCTAGTAATTTTCATATTGCTAGTTTTACAGGGATCAAAGTTAGAATGACAGTTTAGGATTAAAAATTTATGCCCTCTAAATTCCAGACATTTACCTTCTAACAAATCCTTTTTGATAGTTCATAATTAACACAATCAATAAAAAAGAAGCCCTCATTTAGTATAGTTAAACTAACCCGGCCTTTGTAGAAGTTCCTAAGCCAATCTATCGTTGCTTCCACAGAGCAATCAAAACCCAACAATTTCGCAAAGATGACATGAGTTCTACAATATTGTCGAATGCTGTCAATATATATATCATTCAATTTCATGGTTACAACATTCTCCTCAATAAAAATTTCAAAAGAAGAAATCGGTGAAGGCCGCAACCTCAATACAAGGTTAGATATCTTGGTCGATTGAGGATTTGATAACATAAGGCTTTTATCTTTAAGAGTAGGTTTAAGATAACCCTCCAATCGCTCCCGGAAATGAGTAGGATTCCATGAAGCCCTAGGGCAAAATTTGGCCATGCGAGAATGACCTGCATGACCAGATTTCCTAGATCGCTTCGATACCAATACCCATTCCAGGTCAAGAATCGGTGGATGGGGGGCCCTGCATCTTAAATTTGCCTCGGAGGTAGGAGAAATCTCATCAACATTACTGTCCACAAAGAGCACCACAAAATGATTCCGGAAGGGAAAAGAGACCCCAAAATTTTGTGAATTAGTACAAAAAAAACCCTAATTTCTCCGTAGGCAACACATATCTGGTCTTGCTTAAAAAGGAGTTCTACAATCATAGTTTTGCGTAGTCGGAGAGCAGAGCCATTTTTTTATATCTATTTTATTAAATTATCAATATATATATATAGTAATAAATAAAAATATTTAAAATTAAATCACTTTATAATTATTTGTATTCTAGTAAAAGTTGAATTCGTATAAATTAATTATTTAGTAAATAAAAAACTAACTATTTACACAATTGAAAAGACTACATGAACAAACAAATATGGGAAACCAGTCATATGCAACGGTAAGAAACGCAACGGATATAAACGCAACGGATATAAATATTATTGACAATCAAAGTATGAACGAGTCAGATTTTTTCAATCGTCCTGCTTTTCTTTTGCAATCTTTAAATCTTGATCAAAGTCTTTATATCGTCCTGCTTGTCCACCAACATCGTCTTTAATTGCGTAATTGTTTACAAACCCTGCCCTGTATTCTCCTATCTGGCTGTCCTGAAACTAGCTGGTCTCGCCGATCTCCCCGTCCGCGCGTAAAAAACTGTAAGCATTGAACTAAAATGGAAGGGACTAGACAACCATTTGAACTGATTAACAGAGGAAAGGCAAAAAAAAAATTGCCAATGGAAGGGAGGAGGCAACCACTTGCTGAGATTAACCGAGGCAATAATGTCGCTCATAAAACACAAACTCAATCGAACAAACATAAGCCTCTGCCAACTTTAGGGCTTCACAATCCTATTGGTAAGGAAAATGTGAAGGCAGAACATTTGGCAAAATCTGGTGTAAAGAGCAAGCCAGTGACGAATGTTAAATGGGGTCCTAACCCTAATTATAAGATCACAGAGGAGGATAAGAAGAAGTGCGAGATTTGGGCGCGTGAGGGTATTGAGAGGAGCTTCGGTTTAAGTGGGAGAGACTATGAGAAGATGATGGAGAAGAAGAAAAAGGAAGGTAAGAAACGCAGTCTTTACATATTTACTACGTTGTCGAGGTTCTTTTCTTAAGATTTTTGAGTATTTTTAAGGATTCTATTTTTGAGATGATTCGGGCATGATATTGATAGAAGGGCATACAAACTCTGTCATGACCTCAAATTTTGACCACATTTTTTCCAATGTCTAGCATATTTTATAACAAAACTGTCCTGCTAGCATTTGGCAGGCACTTCGTTGCACTGCAGCCTAGTTTAATTTAGAATGGTGGTATTTAATTCATAGGGTTTGCAATATGGGCTTAGTGTTTGTTGTTTTATTAAAGTTCTTTTAAAAACTTAATTCCTGATTTCTGCTATGTTTCTTTTCAGAGGAGAAAAGGTGTCTGGAACGGGATCTAAGTTACATAGCCAAGATTCCTGATTGGGTACATGAGCATCTTGAGGGGAACCATCTTGGTGCTGCTGTAGAGGTAGGAGGCTAATAAGTTTCTTTTTTCATTGCTTTTAGTATATAACTTTTTCTCTACGTTATTGAGGGATGTATTTCCGGATTTTTTTTTCAGACGTCCTGTGGACGTTTCAGGGATAGGAGATGTGTAGAGGACACATCGTCCCTATAAATTCTGCATATTGACAATGAATTTTGACAGTAAATTCTTCAGATAATTTGACTTTGACTCTCAAAATAACTCAAATTTGGCATAAGAATTCTGCTAATTCTCATCTTTTAAGGTTCCATAATGTATGAATACATGCTTTATACATGTTTTCATATGAATATTTTAAATTTCTCCATATTTTAATCTTCCCTATTTCTATATAGCCGTCCCCTCTGCCATCCCCTAGAGCCTCTCAAAATTGACAAAAAAATTTGTTGTTCCACAAGTTCGTCCCCCGTCCTTTCCTGTCCCCATCATGAAAACTTAAGGTAACCTTGCTTTTTTCTGTATAAAATGTTGCCCTGTTTTCTATTGTTTCTTTTTCATATGGACTCTAGTGGTTGTCCCCATTTTGATTTAAATATGGGACTCTATCCGTTTTCGGAGCCTGATAAATTTTTAGATTAATGGATCTTTTCTTCATACACAATGTCAATTGTTATTATTGGGATGAAAAGCTTACTGACCCATTGTTGATATTTGTTTTTCCACAGCAGCTGCCTGAAACTGAAGACCATCTTGACATTGTTTTCCCTAAGAAAACCTTACGCCTGGAGGAGCAATATGTTGACCTTGATGAATCATTCTGGGATGAGTACCTTGAAGAAATAAATAGCCCAAGACTAGCTCTTCTAAGTGAATGTGTGTGGGAAACTGTAAATTAGTTCCCAGCTAGTTTTTTGGAGCATTCCATTAAATATAAGAAAGGGATGGGAAAGATCTAATTATACAATCACCAAAAGAGGATATCACTTTTTGTGCTTGCAAGAAAAATTGGATATTTATGCTTAGAGCATAAACTTGCATTTTGTACATATGAAAAGCGTAATCATTAATGCTAATCTTTTTATGGGAGTCAATGTGGATTGAAGAGGGCC
>MU224286.1:1128723-1143970 GCA_018584345.1 Thuja plicata | reverse complement strand
CCTCAATATATAGAAGATTGTTAAGTCCTGCTCTGTTAAGAGACTTGATGCTTCAATGGTTAAACTGAAACACAATGACCTATTTCTAATGCAACTTGAATTGCAGATTTTCAGATCTATTTAAGTATAATACCTCTCTGATCAATGTATCAATTCAATTCTTTTTGCTCCACATTTTCTGCTCGGTGATGTTGTGCTTCACTGTTTGTCGGTGTCTGCAAAATTCTTTAGCTCTCCTTCAACTTGATTGATCAGGAATGTATGAAGTTATCCTTCATTAGTTTCTCTTCAACATCCTCTTTCTATTCACTCCCCTTCTCTCTCTTTGGAATGAATAATTCTTGCCTCTTATATAGACATGATATTCCTTAATTCTTGATTCTTGGCGTGAAAAACAATCTAGCCAATCTGATTTAAAGCATGACTCCTGATTTATCTCATAGTTATCTTCTTGTCAACTATACAAATATTCTTTAAATCAATCACTTAACTCTGGTCGAATAAAATAATGAAAACAACCAGTTAAGTCTATCTTTAGCTCTTGCCAACTAGATATTTTGTCATTTTCTGAACTCTATTCTGTCAGTCAAATCTGCAGTTAGTCGTCGGTGTCAACTGCCAGTTCCGTCGGTGTGACTCCAGTTAGCTTTTTTTGAATCTCCGTCCATCGGGCATCAATGGATTTTACTCATTGGTTATCTCTATTTTCAGCTCGTCAGGCATCCTGTGATTTTGCTTCATCGGGAAACACTGTCTTATGCTCGCCAGGTATCACTGTGACTTTTTTTTTTGCTTTACCGATGGTGTGCACTCTGTTGGTGTTGTCTGTCACTTAGTGAATACTTGACTTTTATGCATTTTTGAAAGCATAACCTTTGTTCCATTGATTCTCTGAAGTCTTTGGCATTATGTACATGACCGTACATATTAGATCAAGTTGACATCAATGACAATACAAACCATTAACTAATTTGATGCCTTGCATTATCTTCAACTTAACATTCAATTAGTTACATGTCATGAGGTACAAGTGACATGATAATTCTTCTATGGTCACATAAATTTGTACAAGAAATAACATAACAACATTGTCAATCTATTTGGAAATGAACATTGACAATGTCTCCATAATCCCAATACCTATGGTTTGAAAATTAGTAAAAGGTATAGAATTGAACAATGTAGAGAGATCTTGCAGTTAAACCATACACACAGATTGTAAGAAAAAGTCAAAATTGACAACAAGAATGTATCTACTTGAAATGAGTGTGGATGTAGAGAAGGATACCTTAGCATCATGTAATATTGGTTGTAGGCTAACTTTTGTAGAAGATTATAGAGCGCCTCTATTTGTCCACATATCATGTCAAATCTTTGTGATGCATCTTGCATGCTTGCGATTTCAATGTGTTGTACATCAGTTGCATTTTTTCCAGTTTCTATGATGTGTTCACTAATCTCACTACAAGTTGCTAGGAGGTTGTTTGAAGAAGTCATAATATTTCTTACCTCGCTTCCCCTCTCGTTTATAGACATTGACATTTGAGTAGGTGTTGGGGGCGTCTAGTTAGAGTCATCGATTGAAATGCTTATTAATTCTTCAGTTAGTTGATTAATACTTGTCATAACCTATAAGAAAAATATAGTGCATAAATTTACAGTGTAATAGTTTTGTCAATACACTCGCAAGAGGGAAATTAAAATAGTTAAATGAACTTTTGTGAGGTCCATATATTTTAGATTGAACAAGCATTTTATGTCACGAGTAAGAGTTTTTGAGAGTTTTTGATTCATGTAAAATCCTTGTTCCTATTTTTCAAGCATTAGTTGTTATGCTTTACTAATTGAAATATTTAGTACAAGTCAGGTGTGAGATATAGAACTTTATTGTATGCTACAGGATAATTAGAAACTTTTCCTCATAAAAAGGAGTTCTACTTTTTAAATTATTATTCTAAGGGGTCACTTTTGGAGTGGGGCTAGAAATTTCCTCACCAATTGAAATGCTTATTTATTCTTCAGTTAGTTGATTAATACTTGCCATAACCTATAAGGAAAATATAGTGCATAAATTTACAGTGTAATAGTTTTGGCAATACACTCGCAAGAGGGAAATTAAAATAGTTAAATGAACTTTTGTGAGGTCCATATATTTTAGATCGAACAAGCATTTTATGTCACGAGTAAGAGTTTTTGATTCATGTATAATCCTTATTCCTATTTTTCAAGCATTAGTTGTTATGCTTTACTGATTGAAATATTTAGTACAAGTCAAGTGTGAGCTATAGAACTTTATTGTATGATACAAGATTAATTAGAAACTTTTCCTCATAAAAAGGAGTTCTACTTTTTAAATTATTATTCTAAGGGGTCACTTTTGGAGTGGGGCTAGAACTTTCCTGACCAAATTTGAAAATTTATTGCGTCCCACATGTCATTTGGAGTTTTACAATTCTTGTCAATTTTCTTTTAACATTTATATAGTCTGTTGAATTGAATGTGAAAATAATAAATTGCATTAGTCCATTGGCTTACAAAGGATTTTATGGTGTCCCCTATATTGTCCCTCCATAAATGCTTGTATACCCGCATTCAATTTTTTGGATTTAAGCTCTATAGCCCTCACATGTTTGTGAATCAAGCACATCTATGGAAGCTTCTATTTCATATTTTACAAAGTTGTGCAACCCAAGGAATCTATCGACAAATTTTGTTTCATGTTTTATGTTTTTTGGGTAGCTGATTTCTTTGTGACCTCTGAAGACACTTTGCGCACAATAGTATTTTTTGTAGTTACAATAAAAGATTATGTGTGTTTGACAATTACCCTATATGGAGAGTTGATTGTAGACAGTTCGCTACTTTCAACAATCAAGCATCTTATTAGTTCCCTGCTCTTAATTAAAGGACCTAAAATCATTACAACTACAATTGAACCCGTGCAAGGGCATCTATAGTGGTATGACTCTCTTTCCATATTTCAGGTTGCTTTGTTTGTTCCAACTGCTACATTAAAGAAGGGGAAGAAAGGTGTGTTATTTTACTATATGAAAAAACATATTGGTTTATGTTGTGTGTGAGTGTGATTCTAAGAGATACCTCTTTTTCAAAGCATAAAACATAGAATTGGCTGCAAACTATGGTACTATTGGTTTTACCTTTTTAATACATTTTGTCTACTTATTACAGGTAAGAGAGCTAGATGCTGAGCTTGCATGAAAAATACCACCAAAGAAATTAAAATTATCAAACAAAGTACCTCCTAAGAATAAACTTGTGACATCCTCATCTGAGGATAGTGATTCTCAGTTTGAGAGCAGGTAACAAATGAAAATTCCTATATTGTTCCTCATTGTCATTTGTTAGTGGAAGTTCTATGAAATATTCTGCATGGTATATAAAAAATATTTAAACATCATTTCAGTCATTGATATATTTTACATAATATCAACCCAACATTTTTATTTATTTATCAAATTATCTTGATAGAATGAAATCAGTTCATTGAATGATTTTTTACAACAATCCCCAATAAAATAAATGAGGGTTTTTTTGGTTATGACTTATTCCTTAGTTTTCACAAGATCATAAACATTCAATAAGTACCTATATTCTAATGTTTACCTATGCCTATATACTACATTTCACTTAAAGGTACACTCCTTGTATTCATGTGGTTCCATTAGGTATGTACAAGTAGGAATCTAATTTCTTCTAGGATAAACTATAGGGTTAAAAGGTTAGGGGAACCAAAAAGCTAGACAAATTAGAAATTTGACCATGCTATTGACATTGGAGTGTTGTTGATAAGCTTAATGGTGGAATTTGTCATCAAACTAGTGTAATATGGATATTTTTGAACAATGGCCTAATTCTTTGATTTTGTCAAGGTTTAGGGATGGTATGGGACATATTGGAATATTTATGGGCAAATAAGACATGGTTCATTCAATATTTTCCTCCTAAATGTAGTTGTGTTGTAAGGGAAAACTCAAAGTCAAAACATGATCAAACATTGAATATGTCTTCATATTCATATTTCTTTAAAAAATTTGTTGTTTTCTTGATGAATTCGTTCAAAATAGATGAACATTTTCATTAGTAAAATAAAGAATGTGTTTCTATGCAAGTTGTGGATTAACAATTGGCATGACAAACAATTTATTTTTGTCATATCCCTGCAAAAGATATCATGCCTTGCCATTGAAATTAAAACATGCATGACAAAAAGGCAACAGACAAAAGTGACAACCAATTACTTTTCAACTTTCAAACACTATCGACTCATTTAGTGTTTGAAATATCTAATGCCAATAGATTATAGGATGTATCTCCTCAATGGTCAAAGGGTGTGATTAAAATAATTATTGGTGATCCTATTATCTCACCCACCAACTTTGGAGAGATTTAAACCAAGTCTAAAAGCAACGTCCAAAATCCTCAAATATCTATCTGAATCTAAGCAGCAGATCAAAGTGCTATAAGGAAAACAACAAATTTATATATTGATATAACACATAATGATTTGGATTACTATGATTGGTACCTCATTTGTTCGAAAGTATAAAATGATGCATTTCTATTATTATACTCTTATCCTAATCCTCAATCACTCACTATAGCCTCTTAAGAGGATAGATTGGTGTTTTGTAGAGAGAAGAAGAGTAAATCCTCAACAGGTAGGTGAATCCAAAGATGTATTGGAATGCACTATGGATGAAGGCATGCCAATAAAATAAAATAGAAGGTCCTATATAACATCATTTCAATACGGTTAGAGACACAAGAACAAGATGAGATGGTACACTACCTTAAGAGTTAACAATGGTCATCTAATGAAGTGAAGATGCAAAATTAAAGCTAGGAAAGATAGCTATGCAAAGATGTAGACAATTTACAAAAGATAGTTGAAAAATTAATATGCTAAAGACAATCATTATGAGAGATAATTTACCCTTGATGGTGAAAAATAGAGGATAGGGATTGTTAGCATAATAGTGGGCACCAATGAACTAAGAAGTCACTAAATGAAGCCAATGACATTGGAAAGAGCATAGATATTTGAATGAGAAACAAGAAATGACATGATCAAGGGACAATTAACATGTAGTGTTGTCAAATGGGTATGATAGTGTTCTCAAATAGCTTGACTTTTGTAGCATGAAACCTTAGATGAATAAAAGGCAACTAAAAAGGATGAACAAGAAACCATGTTTGTTGGAAAACCATTTTGCCCTGTAAGTTGCATGACATATTAATTGTAATTGCTTTCAAAGAATGGATACTTTACAGATGAGAGCAGAGTAATGCATATTTATAACACCATATTTTTGTGTTATGTCTACTTTATGAGTAAAGGAAAACTTTGAAAATTATAGTTATATGTCCATAGGAATAAACGATTTCCACAATAATTTTCTCCACAGGTAATTGTTTTAAGGAAGGAGTTTTGATTAAGTAAAAAACAAGTTTTGAAAGGACCCGAAACCTTTTACAACCAAAAAAGAATCGAGAGATAGAACATTAACAGAACCAACACCAGACACAACAAAGGGAGTAAACAAGCACTCCCACAAAGAAGAAACCATGACCAGAACAACAGTTAGTGAAAAAGGACAACAGGAACTCATTTAGTCCCACCCATATGTGACCTTAATTTCATATCAAAAGGAGGCTTGGGAGATTTAAATTTATTTCCTTTGACAGTTTTCCATCCTTCCTCCATCAACAATGCATCATTCTTCCCCGTCAAAGAAAAATCAAAGAAACCCACAACCTGAGAGACAGGGTTGTCCTTCCCAACACACGTAGCAACAGAGACAACTATCCCCCCTGAAGGAGACTAGGCACCAACCACAATGCCAACATTAAGGGTAGCAGAAACAGAGATAGCATCAACCACAGGGGTAGGGATAACAACCACATCACCTGACATAACAGCAAAAACATTCTGACCCAGGACAACATCAGGTTCAAAAAAGAAACATCCTTCAGGATAGCATCCATAACAGTGACATTAGCTTTAGTAGCAAAAAAATCCTGAGGTGGATAGCCATCCAAACCCCCATCCTTAGAAACTTTCTGAACCAAATAATGGTGGTCTTTTGTACCCACCCACCAAGAGGGCAGTTTCTTTGATTTTACCCTATCTGATAAACACCTAGCAGCAATATGGCCAGTCTTGTGGCACTTTCTGTATCTGAAAAAAATTCCCTCATAATCAAGGGTCTAGGTCCAAGAACCACGAGGAGAAGCCAAGGTCAACATCTCAGGGAGACCCTTAGAGACATCAACCTCCACAAGGATATGAGCATATGTCAGATGAAAGATGTTAGAAGAACCTGAATCAACCATCTAAAAATCCCCAATGGCCTCGCCTACAACCTCCAAGACAGAGTCTATCCAGAGATGCAGGGGAAGATTTAGAAGCTGAAACCATAAAGGAATTTTATTAAAAGACTCAATAGAAGGATCAAAATCCTTATGCTAGGGTTTGGCCATCAAAGGATAATGATCATCCCAAGTGAAGAAACTATGCAGAATAGTGTCCTGATCTTTAGCATTGTCAAATTTCACTATAAAAAAACCCCTTGCCATAGGGTATATCTGAAAAGATTCATCCAAAAAAGGCTCCCAAAATTTAGACATCCAAGCATGTAAATCAGAAAGAGAGGGCCAAAAACCCCTGAATCTAAAAATAGCAGCAAAACAAGAATAGTCCTCTGCATGATTAAAAATCTCATCAACTATATCCATTTCTAGATTAACCACCAAAGGGTTACTTACAACGACAGGCATAACAAATCTGGATCGATGATCCCCCCTCCCAGGAAGAGGAAGACCAAAGGAAGAAGCCGCATTGATATCAACTTCAAAAGTCACAACATCTGCATAGGATGCAGGGCCAGCAAAACCACAGGCCCCAGCCACAGAAGGCAGAGGGCACACCACCGAATGCCCTCCCCCACCACAACTAGCCAATAGACCATCAAATCTTGATGAGCGGGGAGCAGCAGCAGAGGTTTTATTTGAAATCACGCACACAACAGTAGTGGTCAGAGTCCCCTGTGCAAAAGAAACAACAACATCAAACACAGAAGCATTAGCCCCATTCCCAGACGGAAGAACTGTCGGGAGGGAAACTCTAGAGTTTGAATCTCCCACGCTGGATGTAGCGGTGGGAGAGAGAACGGGAGGCATCGAAGGCTTATTTGTTTTTGTTATGTTTTAAGGAAGGATTTGTTATAGATGAAAAAATGCTATTATCTATGTCAAGATGGATGAGAAACAAATTTTACAAAATCTTGGCACTCAAAAAGTTGAACCACAGTGTATGGTAAACAACCTTGGACCCAATTTTGTGTCCATTCATTTATGTTACCTAGGTAATATCTGAGATGGAGAGAGAAGCAACATGAGAAGAAACCTGGTGTTTCTTGACTTTGATAAACTTAGGATTTTAGATCTCCTATTCATTTTATTCTAATATCGAAGCAATAACCGTTAATTTATATTCCCTACAATGCACAAAGACAACAAAATAAACAAATATTTGATTACTTAATGCTAATTCCGTCTCCAACTTCAGAAACCAAAATAGACATCCCAATTGAGAGTTTGTTTATTGAGCCAATAGTGGCATGTTGAGATGGTACTTTTTTTGTGTTTTTGTTCTTTTCATCAAGGTTCAAACCCCATTGGGGATGAGGTACCTCATTTGTGGCCTCACCGATTCATAGCCCTGGGTCAAAGCGTTTACTCTTCTTTAATTGTTTTTTAAAAAAGAGTTTGTTTATTAAAGAAAGCTTTAAAAAAAGTAAACTTAAAAAATAATGTTAATAAAGATCAAAGTGGAGGACCACTAGAATTTACGTTATGCTTGTAATACAAATCAAGAAAAGCACAACACAAGCAAGATTGAAGTAATTAAGAGTTGTATTAATTCGTGTAAAACTAATTAAAAGGCAAAATAACTTTAAACTTATAAAGGTAAAATGGGAGATGATTCTTTATTCTCAAATTTTTCTATTTACTGAATAAAGTAAAACTTAAAAAATGGGAGTTTACTAGAGTAAAACTCCCAAAGTCACTCTACAATATAGAGTAGGCTACATGGTGAGATTTTGTATCAACAAAACTAAAATATATCTGCACAAAAGTCTTATGCAAAGAGATTAAAGAAATCACCATGTTGAAAAATATTGGAAAGTTATAAGACCGACAACCCTTAGTTCCCCATTTTTTGATCTTCTGACACTAGTGTGGCCAAGTAGAGGATGAAAATGAAGAGTAGGTCAAGTGATGGTTATTGGTATAATTGATTTAGGGATTTATCCTCAATATGCAAGTATTAAAATGTACAATTTTCCTCATTATGGGCCAATAAATTTTGCAATACCAAATAAGCTATAGGCATAGCATGTGTTAAGAAATTACTACCATAGCGTGTAAGGAAAAAACTTTGCAAAATTTAATCTAAGTTTTTGTGACACCCTATATAAAAAAAATCATAAGTTATACACATCAAAGCCCATAAATAAGAGATCTACTTTACATTTTACAAGGAGTGAGATCCCATATCATTTTGCCCTAATATAGTTAAGGATGTATACTTTCAATTTCCCCAATTGTCCATTTAAGCTTATCTTGTGTAGGGTTATGAACCAAAAAACTTAATGGTAAATAATTAGGAATGTGATATCTCTTGTATGCCTTGTAAATTTTGTTCTTTTAAACTATAAATAAGATCAATTTTCTTTGTTTTGTTTTTAACTACGTTACCTCGAGTTTCTAAGACCAGAGAAAAGGGGACGAGGAAGAAGTTCTAGGATATTATTTCCCCATTTTAGGTGACAGAGGGGATGGAAGAGGGGACATGTATATATAAAATATGGAAAAATTTAAATACATGGAAATTTTAAATAGTGATATGAAAACATGGATAACACATGCTTATATATTATAGAACTTTAACATGCAACATTTGTGTTGGATAATTTAAATTGAGAGTTCATATGAGAGTTGAAGTCAAACAAATTATGAAAACTCAAACATTAATACTATGGGACAGCCAAGGGACATTTTTTTGAGTTTTTGAGTTCCCGAGACGGGTTGAATTATGTTAGGGACGCGTCCCCAAGTAACACTAGTTTTTAACCTAAGTTGTTGATTTAGGTATGAGTATGCCTACGCGTATGTGACCCCCCCCCACACACACACATGTTGAAACATGAACATGATATATATAATTGTATAGATAAAGGAAGATTGATACCCATAAATCCATAATTAAGAATAAATAATTTTTTTAATTACTTTATGAATAGAAAGGGGTAGAAAAAGCACCTTTGGAAATGAAACTTCTGGAAAATATCATAAATGTCTTAATTCATAAATGGCTTACCATTATCTATGATAATGGAAAGGGGGACAACATATTAGAAAATAATATAATGCAGGATAATACAGGTGAATGGAATGACCTTTGTCCACTTCACAAAATAATTAGTAGAAATGATAATGAATTTATGATTATTTAATGAAGGGGGTGGATCTTTCCCACGAGGTTGAGTCCATATTATGAAAATGTCCAAAGAGTAGTGATTGATTGCAATTTGTGTGTTGATGCATCAATCAAGATATTTTAGAAGTTCTTAAGATATTGGGAACCTTCATTAAGATGTTGCCAAAGTGCTTTTAGATTTTGGGAGTTCCTAAGACATTACCAACCCCCAATTAACCAATATTTGTGTATTCCCTAAAAAATGGTAGAGACGAGAGAAACACATGCTAGAGAAAGGGCAGTGAAGGAGAGCAAGAGAAGGCCAAATTTGTAAATTGTAAATGAATGTAACCTTGTAAAGAATGAATATTTTTTTCTTTTTTGCATTTCTTTTTTGTGGTATTTTTTGTGTTTTGCTACATGGCCATAAGTGCATCATATAGAGATGTTTAGTGTCATTTTATTTTATATAGAAGGGGATGGTTTAAAAGGTTGGCATTTTAGAGAATGTTGCAAATGTGTTGATTATTCTTGTAAGTTCAAACAAATTCAAGTGGTATAATGAGCCTATGAGATTCTCAATTTATAAAATTTTACCTATAGGTTGTTGGAGATTTCCTTTTACTATTCCAAGAATCCAAGGTTTTTAACAAGTGGAAGATTACAACTTATCATTTTTTATGCACTAAAGTGATTAACTAGAAAAATGATATGCTTTGCGACTCCATCCACTCCGATGATCATTGCTCCCACCCATGCATAGTCAAAATTGTGTGTAGGCATTGAACATGCTACTACAATCTCAAATCTATTGTCCAATAATGCTTCTGTGTGTGCTTCAGGGTTATCTGTTACTTTCATTGAGCATCTTGGAATGGATGATGTGTGTTTTCCTATTATCATCTCTAGTGGGTAGTGGGGGGCTTCCAGATCTACTGCTGCTGCCCCTGAGAGGTGAAATCTCGACCCCTTTCTTGTGCTAAGACCTCACCTGTGGTGACTTGTGCCCTTGATATGGTGGATAATGTGGACTTCTACCAATGTTGTTGGTTAGTTTGCAATTTTTTTGGTTATTGTACCTCTCTTTTGGACATTCATCATTGGGTGTCGAACTCTTGGACACCCTTTCTCTTTGGTAACATTGAGATTTTCCCTTATTCTAAGGGGTTTTTTAATGTTTTTCTTCTTCTAATGACCGAGATTTCGTGTTGATCAAGTTGTGGATTTAGGTTATTCACTCTCTTTCTGCCAAACCTTTGGCAATCTCCTTCAACCCTCTTACCAAACCACTCAGTGTGTGTTTGGTGTGGGTGCATCTCCCTAATATCCCCCTTATTTTTGGGAGAACTCTTATTTTGAGGCCATCAAAAACTCTATTATCCATTTCTTAAAAGTTGATGATACTACAACTGCCATGGGTCTCTCTACCTTTACACGCATCCTTGTTGGTATTGACATATCCACACCTCTTCATGGGGATGTAGCTCTCATGGTGGGGAATCAACCACGCACTCAAACCTTGGATAATGATGGCCTCCCCTTTTGATTTCATTCGTGCTTCTCAATTGGCCACCTTGCAAAAAAAATTTCCCTCGTGTGTCGTAAATGCGTTGCCACTTGGTGTAAGGATGAAAAGGATGATCATCTAGATGTCTAAGCTTCTAATTGTTCCTTTGACCACTCTTCACAAGCTTCTAATGACTCCCTCTAGGTTCCCACTCCTACTAAAAATTTGGCCTCGTTGAACATTGTGGAACCTACTCCACCTCTTGTGGTTGATGTAATCTGCTCTCCTCACTTGGAACCTTCTTATTCTATTGCTCTTGATCTACACCAACCTATGGAAAAATGTGTGCAACTGTTGCAACACTTTACCTCGAGTACTTACAATCTCTCAATGTGGGATTCACCACTTTCTCCCCTTGGTGGTGGATTTTCTAGTGCTTGTATCACCTAGATGATGGTCTGGTGATATAGAAAGAATCATCCTTCACTCTCTCATTCTCCTCCCCATGCTAGTGGTGAGTTGTCTACCCACCTCTAATGTGGGTTACTAGCCACTCAGTCGATGTGTTGTTAATTAATTATATGTTATTGACCTTGTTGTATTTTAGCCAGCACCCTTACTATTAGTGTGTTGTAATTTCAACTCTACGTCCTTTGGGTTATCGTTTATAGGGACACGACCTTTGTTTTGTTTCTTTTAATATAAAACAAAAGTGGAATATCAGTGGAATTTTTTTCTAAACCAAGAATCCTAATATTTAATATTTATTTATTATTACGTGCTTATATGGGAAAGAGGGGATCCCACTTAAAGTGGAAATTTTGGTCATGTGTTGAATACTTTGTAATGTTTATAAATTATTGCATGAGAATATAATATCATTATGACATTGTAAAATGTGGGGGTTACTTATGACAGATTTTATAGTGTGCGTAAGAGTATGAATAGAGAGATTTTTATTTTAAGAAGATGGTGGTTAACCATCCTACATTTGTTATGGGCTACCAGGCCCCTGACATTCCAATAGGTGATCTTCATTTTTTCCCCAAGGGAGCCATTCACTCCCTTAGTACTCTTCATTTTAACGAAATCATCCACTCTTACAAGTCCTTTTTCGGAAACCTCAACTTCCCTTTTTTGCTTGTTGGATTTCATGCCTCTACCCATCATATATAATACAGTCTGACTCATACATCTACTATTAATTACCCCCAAGTCCTCACCTAATTTCCCCCCTACTCCCATTCTTCATTCAATTTTTTTTTCAAATTATCTTTATTTGTGCATTCATCTTGGCTTCCCTCTTCAGCCTGTTTGTCCTCTCATGTATTTGTAGGCTCAATATTCACCTTTATCTTAGGAGATTCATTCCCTTTTCTAAGGCTTTTGGTATTTTTTTCTGCTACACCATCTTGCCCGGTTTTGGTTTCCACTTTCTTTTTATCAAATTCAATGGTCTTTGGTATCCATATATCCCTCTTTTATGTAGAATTTTACATTCGCTTGCTGAAAATTTCTCCCACCACAATGAAGATAGAAAAAATTCTCCTCTTCAACCTCAATAGTTTGTATCCAGTCCATGCCCATGACTTTTTAACTTTATCATCTTAGGAATTCATCTGATGGCTGCAATTTCCAGCCTTTCTTAAATGTATGAGTCCTCATTCTCAATATCAACATCAATATTGACTAGCATTCCAAGCGACCTTCCAATTTTTTCCAATGTTACTTTTGTCCAATATTCCATTGGAATATCGTTAATTGAAACCTAAACTGATTTTTCATATGGTTTTATGGTTAAAGGGTTGAAATTTTGGTGTCATTTATGAATGTATAATGGTTTTGTGTCCATAATCCATAATCTGCCTTGCAAAAACTTTTGGCACTCCTCCTCTGTGGCAAAAAAATATATTAAAAACCTCTTGGTAGAAATTTTGTTATTTGCGGGGTCTTCCATGTGCCCTCAATCCTTTTTAGCATAATTTTCTTATTCGATCTTTGCTCCTATAAATTTGCAGATAATCCCAAGATTTTAAAACACATTGATATCCTCTTCAATTTCTTCAGTTAGGTCAATTGTTAGCAGATCTAAATTTGTGCATCCATTATTGGAATCATGTGTGCTAGATATGATAGTTGCATAGTCTCTTTGTATGTTAGGGTTTGAGGACTGATATTTGCATCCTGCCTACTTGGGATTTTAAACTTTTTCTCTCATAGGGAAAACCTCCATATTTTTTCTATATTTATATTATACAAGTTTCTTGTTTTAAATTATTATTATTAACCTTTATATTTTATATATTTTAATTTTTGATTTTGGTTATCCTATTTTAATTTTTTTTATATAAGTAATAGGCAAAGGTCAAACTTTTTATTAATATTAAACCTATTTAACAACTTGACTCACTAGGGGCACTGGTAGGAAAGAGAAAGGTAGAGAAAACCTTTGGTCTTGCCCCAAAAATAAAAGAGAATCTCGTGTTTACATTATTTTACAAGTGTCTCGTCTAGTAGATACATGAGATATTCAGGATTTGACATTTTCCTCATATTACATTCTATGGCGATATAATTGAATACAAAGCATTTGCTATACAAATATGCTATCTATAGTCAATCAATTATTTTTCATTTGACTATCAATCATATATGTCTTTGCTTCAACTGGAGGTCTTGACATGCAGAAACTGCAAAACCACACATACTTCCTCCCAAGCTGATTAGAAACCCTAGAGCAATTATAAAAATATACCATCAATCTATGTATCAATCTTGTTCAGTAATGTATTCATTGTCCCTACACAATGCTAACAGGCATCCTATCATTTCTTAACCATATGTTAACAACCACAATATCATAAAATAAAACTATTGATTGCTATTGTCCAAGACTCAATTGTTTAATCTATTCTCATACTAGAGAAATAACACGTGGCCTAGGATAGCAACACAATATATATCACTACCAAATACCATCTCATCATTATCATTCACAATATCCATTTATTTTCAAGAAGAAGAACTCAATTTATTCCTGTGTTAGGAATAACAGTCCCCCAACACAACTTGGGGGGTGAATCAGTTGTGAGACAGATTATTAAACATTAAAATTTATAAATAAAACTTTCATCCAAATGATAACATGGTAAATTACAACACAATAACATAATAATTTGTTGTCAAGGAAACCTTGTTAAAGGTAAAACCCCGGTGCGAATTAGTACCCACAAATAATGTACTGAGAGTATAGTATCCATGTTAAAAGATTTATCCCTGTTAGGAGCTTATTACATCATTACAATACATAGTCCTTGTTAAATGACAGAACATGTTAAGAGTCAAGAACAATGGTGGGCTCACTGCCTAGGCACATTGCCTAAAGAAGGTTGATGCCACCCTCAAGGACTTATAGTTTGATATACAAGTTGTATCATCTTAAAATGGAAGAACTTCCATGTTAAGAATGTTTAGCCCTCCTTAGGGGATGTTTTTGACCTCCATCATATCATCCTCCCATTTCTGCATCATCCCTTGCTTCTGTGCCTGATTAGGACCTTGATTGGGCCTCTCCGGGCACCTTCAACCCCACCTGGCATGTTTTCATAGGGTTCTGACCCCCTGGGTCAAGGTCGACCTCGACCCTGACCAAGGTCCCCCTTTTGAATCTAGAAGCCTGTCGGCTACCGGAGGTCATCCAAAATTCATTTTTCCCACTTTCGGGTCGGCTGTTTCGGGTTCCGAAGCGTTGATTCCTAAATTATATTTAATATAGGTCCTCTTCTAGGGGTATGGATCTAATTAGAATTTAATTCTCCTATGTCAGCCTCCTTAGAAGATTGTGCCCTAATTTCATATAAAAAGGGAACCTTCTCCTCTCATTTTCTCTAACCATTATCAAGCAACCAAGCCTTCCTAAGTATTGTCAAGAAGTAAAAGTTCAAGCATCCATTATTCTACATGTTTTAAAAATTTCAAGGTGTTCAAGTCTTCCTCTCAAGCATTCAAGTTCTCCATTGAAGACCAAGGATTTAAGCTTTCAAGCCTTTGAAGGGATTAGGTTCAAACATTCAAGATTCATCATTCAAACCCTAGATCTGGCCATCATGGTGGTGTGATCTTCCTTCAAGATCCTTTGTGCATCCTCAAGACTCTTTCATCATCTCTTCAAGGTGGATTTCAAGCATAAAATCATGGAGGTTTATGTTTTCTAAAGTCCAAGCTTTCATATTTACATA
>MU224286.1:1086910-1114287 GCA_018584345.1 Thuja plicata | reverse complement strand
GGACCCCTTAGGACCCTCTTTGACCCCTGGGGACACATTGGAACACTCAAGTGTGTCCCAAGAGGTTCTACAACCTCTTGGGACACACTTGAGTGTTACAATCTATTGAAAGGGGTCATGGGGACTTCATAGGAGTTGTACGACCGTGATAAGGTGTACTAGGACCGCTTAGGTCCCTCTTTGATATTGGAATACTCAGGTGTGTCCCAAGAGTTTGTAAGACCCCTTGGGACATAATTGAGTGTTCTAATGTGTCCCCGCGGGTCGAAAAGGGACCTAAGGGGTCCTAGTACATGCTCTCACATGTTAGGACCCCTAGGAAGACCCACCTAAGGGGTCCTAGTACATGCTCTCACATGTTAGGACCCCTAGGAAGACCCAATGACCCCTTTTGACACATTGGAACACTCAAGTGTATCCCAAGAGGTCGTAGGACCATTTGAGACACACTTGAGTCTTCCAATGTGTCCCCAAGGGTCAAAGAGGGTCCTAAGGGGTCTTATTACACCTTCTCATACATTAGGATCCCTAAGAAGAGTCCATGACCCCTTTCAACACATTAAAACACTCAATTGTGTCCCAAGGGTTCCTAAGACCTCTTGGGTCACACTTGAGAGGTCCAGTGTCTCAAAAGGGGTCATGGGGACTTCCTAGGGGTACTAACACGTTATAAGGTGTACTAGGACCCCTTAGGACCCTCTTTGACCCCTAGGGACACATTGGAACACTCAAGTGTGTCCCAAGGGGTCATACGACCTCTTAAGACACACTTGAGTGTTCCAATGTTTCAAAATGGGTCATGGGGTCTTCCTAGGGATCCTAATGCATGAGAAGGTGTACTAGGACCCCTCAGGACCCTCTTTGACCCCTAGGGACACATTCAAACACTCAAGTGTGTTCCAAGGGGTCCTACGACCTCTTGGGACACACTTGAGTCTTCCAATGTGTTGAAAGAGGTCATGGGGACTTCGTAGGGGTCCTACAACTGTGATAAGGTGTACTAGCACCCCTTAGGTCACTCTTTGACCCTCAAGAGCACATTGTAACACTGAATTGTGTCCCAAGGGGTCCTATGATCTCTTGGGACACATTTGAGCATTCCAATGTTTCAAAATGGGTAATCGAAAGTCCCCATGACCCCTTTTGATACATTGGAACACTCAAGTGTGTTCCAAGAGGTTGTAGGACCCTTTGGGACACAATTGAGTGTTCTAATGTATCCCCAAGGGTCAAAGAGGGACCTAAGAGGTCCTAGTACATGTTCTCATGCGTTAGGACCCCTAGAAAGATCTCATGACCCCTTTCAACACATTGGAACACTCAAGTGTATCCCAAGAGGTCGTAGGACCCCTTGGGACACACTTGAGTGTGCCAATTTGTCTCTGAGGGTCAAAGAGGGTCCTAAGGGGTATTATTACACCTTCTCACATTTTAGGACTCTTAAGAAGACTCCATGACCCCTTTCGACACATTGAAACACTCAATTGTGTCCCAATGGGTCCTATGACCTCTTGGGACACACTTGAGTGGTCCAATGTCTCAAAAGGGGTCATGGGGACTTTCTAGGGTTCCTATCACATGATAAGGTGTACTAGGACCCCTTAGGACCCTCTTTTACCCCTGAAGACACATTGGAACACTCAAGTGTGTCCCAAGGGGTCCTACGACCTCTTGGGATACACTTGAATGTTCCAATGTTTCAAAAGGGGTCATGGGGTCTTTCTAGGGGTCCTATCATTTGAGAATGTGTACTAGGACCCCAAGGACACATTGGAACACTCAAGTGTGTCCCAAGGGGTCCTATGAAAGTTCATTTGAAAAAAAAATTTACCAAAAAAAATAAAAAATTGGGTACCT
The DNA here is from genome assembly GCA_018584345.1 of Thuja plicata. Taxonomy (NCBI): domain Eukaryota; kingdom Viridiplantae; phylum Streptophyta; class Pinopsida; order Cupressales; family Cupressaceae; genus Thuja; species Thuja plicata. The sequence continues at coordinate 1,112,430 of MU224286.1, read as the reverse complement.
TAAAAAATCAGGTACCCAATTTGTTTTGGGTACCTGAAAATATCAGGTACCCGATTAGGCTTGTGCTTTGGTGTCAGGTTTTCCCAAGCGTACTGACACCTAGGCCTGCTAAAAATTCAACAAACATTTTCATGCGCTTTTGGACGAGTGAAAAGTGGATTTTTTTTACATCGCCACTTTTTGGCCCCCCATGATCTTACACATACCCAGGGTTAAGGAACTCAACACACTCTAAGAAAATCAAAAAACAATTAATAAACGATCTCCTTATACCCCTTTTCTTCCTTTACACAAGTGTATATATAAAATATAGAATCTAGTGAATTGCCTGATAGCAACTATCTTTGCTTGCTCAGTTACAATGAAGCACAATAATCATATCCTTTACTCTACATCTAGTAGACAATCAAGCTCACAATTTTCACACTTCTCTGTCTCTATTAATCACCTTCTCTTCATACATACATACACACATCTTTTCAAAAGAAAAGATCTCTCATATATACCCTATTACAATAATTGATTAAGGTCGGCCACTTAAGCTTTCTCAATATATAAATAATTATTTAACCCCTTGCTAGGATACACATGGTACCTATAACAAGTATACATCAGATATAATCCAAGATCCGTAATCCACTCTCGCAATTTACAATACATGCTACATCTCTGAAGTCGACCCTAAATAGGTCTCCTCTAGAATAACTGCCACAACTGACGTCATCAACACTCATACAACTTGAGACCCATAAAAAGCATTCCTGAACATGTCTTCTCTCATCCCTTAAGCTCAGATAACCTGAATCAACATCGCATGTAAGATATACTCAAAACATAGAGACTCGCTTTGTCAATCACCATTGTCACAGTCCAGAAACCAATCTTCACCAAAACATTTGTAACTCACCCACTATGCAATATTAATCCAAGCAACCTTAGAAATAAGATCAGCATACATCCTTCTACATATACCCATCTTCACTCATTTTGATTCATCTGTACTATATCTGTACACTTTTGTCATTCATCATAACCAGTTTGTTCTTCCTCCATGGAAACATATGTTGACATCAGTGACAAAACATGAATGCCAACAACATCTGTAGTGGCCAATTCCAATATCATCCAACAATCTCCCCCTTTGGCATTGATGGAAACATATGGAAAAATCCATCAACCCAAAAGTACTCTCTCTCAATACAATCTTCTCAATATCCTCATCACAACTCTCCCTAAAATAGTAGGGATTTTCTCATACAATCTCTCCCCCTTTGACAACAATGGAAAAGGGTTCTATAACTCATCATCATTCTTCTGCAAGGTGTATATTTTTCAAATCTTCGTGTATGTAACAACCAGGTGCAAAATCACCCAAATATGTAATGTAGTGTTCATGTGATCACCCCACTAAGGAGTAGATCCATACATAAAGTCCAAAAAATGATATATCTCTGAAAGCCAATGGAATGATGCATTCCTACATAATTTAATTACCATAGGGAGGGGCTCTCACCCCAAGCATGCTTTTGAGATACTCAAAATCATCTTTTGGAAAAGGCTTTGTAAATATATCTTCTATTTTTTCCTTTATGCTAACATAATCCAATCTGATCTCCTTTTCTGCTACCTTGTCTTTCAAGAAATGATACTTAATAGAAATATGTTTAGTCTTTGAATGCATTACAAGATTCTTTGACATATTCACTGTGCCAGTGTTATCACAATGGATAACCGCTGGCTCTTCAAAAATTATTCCAATGTCCTTCAACATTTGTTTGATCCAAAAAACTTGTGTACAATTTATAGCAGCAACAATATACTCAGATTTAGCATTAGTCTGAGCTATACTATCCTGTTTCTTACTTAACCATGAAACCAACATTTTCCAAGGAAAAATGCTCCTCCACTTGTACTATTCCTATCATCCAAACTACCTGCCCAATCAACATCAGTATAAGAATGTAAAATAAAGTCATCAAATTTTTCATACCATAATCCATACTCTATTGTCCCTTTCAAGTATCTGAAAATTCTTTCAGAACAACAAGGTGTGTCTCTTTAGGATATGCTCGATATCTTGCCACAATTCCAATTGCATTGGAAATATCTATTCTGGTGTGAGTTAGATATTGTAGACCTCCAATCATTGATATGTACTTTGTCTAAAAAAACACTCCGAGTTTCATCATTATTAGTAAGTTTATAACCAGTCACCACAGGTGTCCCAACAAGTTTATAATCTTCCATTCCAAAAAATTTCAACATTTCCCTAAGATACTTGGTCTGAGATATTAAAATACCATTCTTGTTCTGATTATTTGCAAACAAACGAAAAATTTCATCTCACCAATCGTTGACATTTCAAATTCATTTTCTATCTCTTTACAAAAATTTTTACTCATTTCATCATTACCTCCAAAAATAATATCATCAACAAAAACTTCTATGTTTAGAATTCCATCTTCACTAGCTCTTAAGTGTAAATTATTGTCTGCATTACCTTTTAGGAAACCAAGACAAAGTAGAAACCTATATAGTCTTGCATACCATTCTCTTGGTGCTTTTTTAATTCCATACAATGATTTCTTCAACTTACAAACCATGTCTTCATCTTCTGTCAAAGGAAATCCATCAGGTTTCTCTATGTATACCTCTTCATCCAAATCTCCATTCAAAAATGTAGATTTCACATCCATCTGATATACCTTAAAGTCTTTATGTGCAGCATAAGCAAGAAATAATATCACTGCTTCCAACCTAGCAACATGAGCAAATGTATCTTCAAAGTCTATGCCTTCTTATTACAAGTAGCCTTTACAAACCAGTCTAACCTTATTTCTTACTACTTTTCCTTCCTCATCTATTTTCTTTCTAAAAACCCATTTAGTTCCTATCACATTCTTGTTTTTAGGCCTTGGAACCAAGTCCCAAGTGTTTTTTTTCTTTATCTATTCTAGTTCTTCTTGCAAATCTTTAGTCCAAGATTCATCTCTACATGCCTCATCAGTAGATTTCGATTGAACTTGAGAAATCAAACAAATATCATCTCTTACTTTTGATCTTGTCATCATTCCTCTATTTACATCACTAATGATTTTATCTCCAGGATGATTCTTCTTAACATACCTCAGAGACTTAGGAGTTTCAGTAAGCTCATTTGAATCATCTTGATAAAATTCAATCTCATTATCAATCTCCAAAGGTTTTGTAGGATCAACAGTGACCTCCTTAATCTTTGCAATCTAACCACATTCATACATTCTCTCTTGAATCTAAAACCTTTCATCTATCCTCACATTAGCACTTTCAATCAACTTCCTCAATTTTAGATTGAAACATTTATAGGCTTTTCTCTTAGTAGAATAACCAAGGAATATACCTTCATCACTTCTAGCATCAAACTTCCCTATCTCATCATCTCTTTTGATATAGCATTTACTTCCAAATATTTTGAAATATTTTACAGTAGGAGTATGATTAAACCATAATTCATTAGGAGTCTTACTTGTACCTTCTTTGATCTAAATTTTGTTCAAGGTGTACACAACAATACCAAAAGCTTCTCTCCAATGAACATGTGATAAATTTCCTTCTAGCAGCATAGTTTTGGCTGCATCTAATACTGTTATGTTCCTTCGCTCTTCTATTCCATTCTATTGTGGTGTCCTAGGAGCATATGTCTGTCTCTATATTCCATGCTCTTCGTAGTAGGTATTAAACAAGTCTGAAGTAAAATCACCACCTCTATCTGATCTCAAACATTTTATCTTCAAGCCTAATTCATTCTCAACTTTTGGTTTGAATATCTTGAATTTGTCAAATGCCTTAGATTTCTCTCTCAGATATGTAACCCACATCATCCTAAGTCATCAACAAAAATTATAAAATACCTTTCACCATAGTAAGATCTTGTTCTTATAGGACCACACCGATATGTATGTACCAGATCCAACTTCCCTTTCGCAGAGTAAGGTTTTCTTTTAAAACTGCTTCTAGTATGCTTCCCCATAACACACTCTCTACATAGTGTTAGATGGTTTCACAATCTTAGGTAGATCTCTTACTGCATTAGTCATACTTTCCTTCACAATATTATCAAAGTTAATATGAAAAAATCTTTCATGCCATAACCAACTATCATCAACCTTCGCAATAAAACAAGAAGCCTCAGATGTATTCAATTCAAATACATTACCTTTGGATTTAGTACCAAATGCGATCAAGTCTCCTAACTTACTTCTAACAGAACATTTCTCATCAATGAATTTAAATTGATAAGCCTTGTCCACTAGCTATCCAACACTCAACAAATTATGCTAAAGTCCATCAACAAGCAATACATTGTTAGTATTAGTTTTTCCATCCAAAGAAATAGATCCAACTCCAATGATAAGCTTAGGAGTATTGTCACCAAATCTTACAACATCATCATCATCATATCTTTTCATATTAACAAACTTGTTTTTATCTTGGTCATATGATGCGAACAACCACTATGTATAACCCATTCAGATTTATTTTCAATATGAGATACTAAGTCTCTTTCTTCATGTATAGGTTCATCATCGTTAATATAAATAAATCCAATCTCATCATAGTCAACAACTTCATCATTAAAAACACCTTCACTAGCATAATAACATTCCTTTTCTTTTGAATACTTAGATTTATAAAACTTAGGTTTATGCTTTGGAACCCTTGTAGGACATCGATATGCAAAATTACTTATCTTGTTGCATGAAAAATATTTCAAAGGTAACTTTCCTTCAAATTTACCCTTACCTCTCTTTTATCTTCTAGAGATCAGGGCCACAACTTCATATAGATTTCTTCATTTCTCCTATATTTTTTCCCATTCATCATAATATTCTCCAATTTCTTCTTTCAATTCACTATTGTTGGTGCTCACAATTCTTGATAAGGTCTTTTTGTTTCTATGTACAGTCGCCTTGAATATTAACTCAACTTTAGGTAGAGAATCTCCTAGTTCTATGGCCTCAAAGGTAGTTAGTTTCCCAATCAACATCTCTCTATTGAAGTTTAGCATCAAAGGTATAATCTCTTCTATAGCTTATACTTTGGTTCTGTATATAGGTTCCCAATTAAACAATAAAATTCATAAACAAAAATTTCATCCAAATGATAACACAATCCTTTGTTGTCGAGGAAACCTCTATAAAGGTAAACCTTGGTGGGAATTAGCACCCATAAATAATGTACTTAGAGTATAGTATCCTTGTTAAAATATTTAGCCATTTTAGGAGCTTATTACAACATTACAGTACACAATCCCTGTTAAAGGACATACCCTGTTAAGAGTCAAGAACAATGGTGGGCTCACTACCCAGGCACACTGCCTAAAGAAGGTTGTGAGACAAATTATTAATCATTAAAATTCATAAAAAAATATTTCATCCAAATGATAACACAGTAAATTCCAACACAATAACACAATCCTTTGTTGTCGATGAAACCTCTGTTAAGGTAAAACCCCAGTGGGAATCAACACCCATAAATAATCTACTCAGAGTATAGTATCCTTGTTAAAATATTTAGCCATGTTAGGAGCTTATTACAACATTTCAGTACATAGTCCCTGTTAAATGACATACCCTGTCAGGATTCAAGAGAAATGGTGGGCTCACTGCCCAGGCACATTGCCTAAAGAAGGTTAATGCCACCCTCAAGGACTTACAATTATAAATACAAGTGCATATAGAAAATATACAATCCAGTGAACTGTCTGATAGCAACTGTCTTTTCTTGGTCAATTCCAATTAAGTACAATAATCATATCCTCTGATCTACATCTAGTAGACAATCAAGTTCATAGCTTCCACACTTCTCTGTCTCTATTAATCACCTTCTCTTCATACATACATACACACATCTTTTCAAAAGAAAAAATCTCTCATATATACCCTATTACAAAAATTGATTAGGTCGGCCAATTAAGCTTTCCCAATATACAAATAATTATTTAACCCCTTTCTAAGATACACACAGTACCTATAACAAGTATACATCAATTATAATACATCTTATATAATCCAAGATCTGTAATTCACGCTCACAATCCATAATACATGCTACATCTCTAAAGTCAGCCCCAAATAGGTCTCCTCCAAAATACACACCACAGCTGACATCATCAACACTCATATGAATTGTAACCCATAAAAAACATTCCTCAACATGTCTTCTATCATTCCTTAATCTTGTATAACCTGAATCATCATCGCCTGTAAGATATACTAAAAACATAGAGACTCGCTCTGTCAATCATCATTATCACAGTCGAGAAACCAGTCTTCACCAAAACATTTGTAACTCATCAAGTATGCAAGATTAAGCCAAGAAACCTTAGAAATAAGATCAACATACATCCTTCTACATATCCCCATCTTCGTTCATTCTGATTCATCTGTACATTTTCCGTTGATGGGTTCTATTAAGGGATAAAAAAAGTAGGCAATTACCATGACTCAAGGATTGGACATCCTACCGAGTAGCTATCCTTCTTTATAAAAAATCATTTAATTTATCAACCCAGGGACATAGTTCTTAAAACAGGCAAGAAAGATATATGCACCAAGGATTCTACTTAGACCACACTATGGCTGGAGGAAACAAATTGCTTTGAAAGGAAACTACTCTATAGTTGTAGGAAATACATTGCTTTGAAAGGAAACTAGTCTATAGCTACAAGAAATAAATACTGGAAAGGAAATGCAGAAGTGAAGATGCTAAAGGAATACAAAGATTTGAAAATACAACTATAATGCCTCAAAATTTCTGCCACTTTGGCTGCAGGGAGTACTAGACTATCCTGCGACTTTGGCTGCAAAAATTGTGTTAACAATAGAATTACGATAACAATATGCAGGAAATTGAAACTACATGCAAATGATTCTAACTAACTAAAATGGATTCCTCACCAAGTGGCCCCCTTGAGTGAGTATCCAAACTCAATTATACTGAACTAAATATCAACACTTCATTTTCTATTGATTGAAAAAGGGAAGTACAAGATTCATGTAACAACTGTAAAACAACAATGGAAAATATAACTTATAACACCCTCCTTCTCATGCAGAAGCGGGGCTTTATTTAAAGAGAAAAAATCTAACTGCTAACTCATCACACCATAGAAATAGGCGAAGCTTTTATTACAACACTACCAATAGAAAGGAAACTTATAAAGCTAGAAATAGAATAGGTCCAGGAAAGAGGAAAGAGCTTCTTTTGACAACAGATCTAAATTCCTACTCTCTTCTATATTTCTGTAGATAATTCATTACGTTGCCTCGGTCTCTGCTCGACTGTTTCCACCTTGATCACTGAGAAGCCACTTGTTTTTGTTGCATTTAATGTTTCCCCGTGTGAACCTGCTGCAAGACCAGGTCAAGCGTCCAATGCATGGGCATGTTAAGGTGATGGTTGCTACATTGATGCGCTGCACTTCAGATGTTAAGATAGATACATTGATGGTAATCAACACCAAAATACAAATGCATTTTTATGTTCAAAACAAGTAATTCAATCATAAAGACAATATCATAATTTCAAAGCAAGTAGCATAGCATATCCATCCAAGTATAGCATTTTAAGTGTGTTTAAAGTTTTTGATAAAGTATGATAAAATAAGGAAAAATGTCCTAGCAGAAGCTATCCTAGGGTATCTAAAATATGGCATTAATATACCCCATTATTTTTTCCCCTAAGAAGACTAGTGTCAACTCTCAGGCACTGAGACATTTTGGATCTTTGCAAGCACCCACAAATACCCCTCCTAAGTCTCTCCACTCATAGAGGTGCACACATGTCAGTAGTATCCATTTGTGTGCTCCACTTTGATATGTCGAATCAGCTCCAACTATTCATCCACCTCATTGTCCACACACCTGTATAGCACCCAAAGGAGAAGAGGAGGTTGAAAGGTAAGAGGTATCCATCTCTTCGGTCATGGTTTCCCTCCCAGGCGTATATACTATTGAACTCTCTGCATCGCAGGTCGAAGATTGATGAGACTATGAGGCTCAACCTTATTTAGTGCCAGTGTTAACCTATCCCACCTTTACCTTAGTCCTTTTTTTGTCCTGTTTCCTTCTGCGAATGAGAGTTTATCAAATTATGCAAAAAACCTCTTCTTAGTTGCCTAGAATCATTTTCCTGTGTGTCGAGTCCTGTAGTCCATAAACTATTTCCATCCAATCACTATATAATCTTCAGGGAGTGCCACTTTCTGGTCATAAGGGGAGTGTAATAGATTTTTCAACTCCCCTATATTTACTCAATTATTCCTTGTAGTTTATTTCATTTCTTGACCAACAATGAAGAGCAGATAGGTGAATGTCACCAACAAACAATAGAGGGTTCCAATTGGTATTAAAGGGAACAACATAGTTGTGCAAATAAAGCTCACATAATAATTCCTAATATAATATGGTGACCCTTCATATGCAGCCATGAATTCCTGTGGTGAGCTTATGCATGTGTGTAAATCTCTAAGAACTCTCATTAGTTTAAACATTAAAAACTATTCTTTTAGACACAGCGCATAGACCATAGGAGGTGGTTTGCATTCTATCAGTTGAGGAATTAATTATGTGACCGAATCTAATTTTCCTTGTAAAATTTTTATTTCCTGTTGTTTTCTTCTTGTTTCCCTTTTAAATTTATCTCTTTCCAATTCCCACATTGAATTTTTGTATTTCATTTGTGTAAAATAGTCAATGAAGAGGGATTGGATTGTTACATATTCTTTCTTTCTTGGTGGGACATGTTCTGTTTCTTCCTTGATTGCTTCTGTTTCATCAACTGCTAACTCATCATAGGTTGGTACTAGGGCATCATTCCTTTGAACATCTTCTTAATGAGAAGAAGGTATCTTATCTACTTCTTTGTGCTCTATCTCTGTGTCCTTTGTTTCTGTGTCTGGTTTCTTGGCTGCAGGATCCTCATCCATCATATATGGACACTCTGCACATGGGCTATTTTCTTGTGGTTTCTCCTTCAAAGGTTCTTCAATAGGATCATTAGAAGATGAACCATTCATCATAGGTGAGTCCTTCTTTTCTACTTTTTGTGTGTTCAAACAAACACTTTGTCATGGAGGAGTGTCAATAGGCACTGTAGGGCACTTCTGTGAGGTTTTTTTTCTTTCTGATAGGAATGGTTGTAGGAGAAATAGGGTTTTTAGGTAAAATGAGAGTTTCTTCCATGACATCTCCATCCATTTTTGCTTTTCCCTTTTCTTTCTTCTGGGAACTTTATTTTACCCTTGGAGTCTGCAAATCTATGGAACCCTCAGTTTCACCACCCCCTTGGTTAGGGTTCTGATTACTGGATGCCATTTTCTCTGCATCATATCCCAAAGGAGAAGGTATTTTGTGTGACTCTTCTAGAATAGTAGTTTCAACATTGTCAGAAATAGCCTCATTAGGGACATTTTCCTATTTTTCTTGAATTATAGGTTGTGGCCCTTCACCATATAATTGTACATGGGGTGCTACGATAAACTCATCCCATGTCATAGGAGAGATATCCCACAAAGATCTTCCACCAAGAGTCTTATCAACCCATGGTGGGCGGCTACATTTTTCTTCCCCTTTCTAACTTCCTCAAAACTCAAATTCAACAAAGTAAAGAAAATTGGGTACATTTACCAGGTGGACATGCCGCAAATGACTCAAAAGCTTAAAATGTACAACATGCAAGTAAGAAAACCATCCCTTATAGGTAATTTACCTTATTATATGAATTTCTAACTGAGAGTAATCACCTGGAAGAGATGTTCATTTGGTCCCCTATTTACTATATTCCAATTCACCGTCTGTGGGTAAATAAAATTTAGCTCTGGCTATCCGTACATCGTGCTCATGTAGGAAGACTTCTCCTATGGTGGGAAGTCCATAAAATTCCATGATTCATGCCTTAGAAGCCTCCACTCTTAACCCTTTCACGTAGGCAACCCCATTGCTATAGGTCCACAGAAACTCCAGTGTTACTGCCTAGTCATAACCACATAACCTGACAAAATATATAAGCTAGCCTACCCAGTTAAATACATGGACACTGGGCTGGTCCTGTAACAGGGATGAATGATCCCCTGGTTCATGTCGTATGGGTTGCCCGCCCATTCTTCTATTATAAATTTTGCAACCTTAAAAACTCTGAAACTTTGAATCCTTGCAACTTCCAACAATTATGCCATGTTGTATCCCTAATGTTCTTCACCCTGTATTCTACTTAAATCCAGGCTAGATGAAAATCCTGGTGAGCTCTCTGGTTCATTAACTGGGTAATATGGACAAATGGAAGAGGAAATTTGAAAAACTAGAGTTTGAAATGTGATTTTTAAAAATAAGGCTTATCAAGGAATTTTCTTATGCTTTTGGTTGTCACATCAACTAATTGAAATGACTGTGCAACATAGCTTAAGCGAGGGTCATTATTGCAAAACACAACTTAACAAATTTCCCCCGTTGAAAAAGGTGATAGGTGTCCGCACATGCTTGGTTAGGAAGTATAATAGTACATGGATGAATTACTAAATTAATTAAAATGAAACGGATAATAATCTCAAATAAAGTAAAAATCATTTCAAACAATAAATGAATGTGTACCTTAGAGTATAAAAACCTGTAAATGTCCAAATCTGAAAAGATCGGATGACATGGACTAAGAAAAAAGTAATGAGTGGTGTAATGATGATGGGAAGAGTGAGTGAACATGACGGAAAAAGTGATGTGATATGATGTGATGGTGGCTTTATTGCGGAAAAAGATATTTTCATGGGAAACAAAAACATTATTATGACTACATTTAGATAGAGTCAAAGAGACAAATAGAGTGAAAAACCACTCCGACTGGCTGTTGGGAAGTCTTTAGTTGGAGGAGGTCCATCAGCTGCAGAAAAGTATTCAGTTGGAGGAGGTCCATCGGCTGTAGGAGGTTTAGCTGTGGCAGGAGGAGTCTCAAATTGCTACTGGAACTCGGCCTTAGTGGTTGGCTTATGGTACAGATAAAGTCTGTGGCCATTAACCATTAACTTGAAATGCATAGGGTCGATGGTAGATAATTGGAATGCACTATTAGCAAAAAAAATTTCAGCCTCATAGGGACCAAGCCAACAAGTTGTGAGCTTACCTTGATTATCTTGAAACCGTGAATCATATAGAAGTGCCCAGTCACCACCAACAAACCTTTTATTATGAATATGTGAGTCGTGCCATTCTTTCTTTGCATTTGAACTAACTATGTGTTCTCTAGGGCTGCTTTTCTCATTTCATCCAGATGATTGAGCTACATGACCCTTTCTCTTTGAGCTACAGGAAGATCTAATTTGAGCTATAATGTTGTTCATAGGGTTTTATGTTCAAATTCATTGGGCATTATGATAGTCTTGTCATACACCAACTCAAAAGGTGTAAAACCTGTTGGTGTTTTCAATGTTGTGCGATATGCCCACACAGCTTCTTGCAATCTTCTACTATAGTTTGTCTTGTATAGCTAAACTTTCGTAGTCAGGATAGCTTCAATCTCTTTGTTGGTGATCTCTTCTTGACCATTCGCTTCGAGATGATATGGACTGGACTTTTGGTGGTGAATGTTGTACTCATTCATTAGTGCAGTGATCAGAGTAGAAGTGAACTGAGCTCCCTAATTTGTGACCAGTTTGCATGGAACACCATACCTGGTAAATATTTCCTCATATAAAAAATGAGAAACCCTATTATTCATAGCATGTTTCATAGCCTGCACTTCCACCCATTTAGTTACATAGTCAGTGCAGACCAAAATGTAGGAGTTGTCATTTGATGGGGGGTTAATAGGTCCCACAAAATCTAATCCCCATTTATCAAATGGATTAACTATTACCTAAGGGAATAGAGGCATTTCATCTGACTTGGTTGGGCGAACCATTCATTGACATCGATCACACTTGCGGGTGTAATTGGCTGCATCCTTATATAAAGTTGGCCAGTAATGGCCACTAGTGAGTACCTTCATGGTTGTTTGTTTTTCTGCAAAATAGTCTCCACAAGGCTCATCATGGCAGGCATGAAGGATATCATAATTCTCATTTCTCGAATACACCTTCTCAGAATTTGATTGGGTCTAGTATAGAAGAGACAATCGACCAACCAATAAAAGTTGAAGGTTTTCTCAATTAACAACCTCTTTTCCTTGGGTGAGAAATGTGGTGGTACTTTTTTAGAGACCAGATAGTTTGCGATGTTGGCATACTAGGGGGTATGGACATAAATAGAAAATAGGTGTCATTTGGAAAGCTATTTTTGATGACATGTGGGTCATCGGCATTCTGCAACCTAGAAAGGAAGTCAGCAACTACGTTGGTTTTGCCTGGTTTATCCACTATTGTGATGTAGAACTCTTGTAGAAATAGGATCCATCTGGCGAGCCTCCCTATGATAGCAGGATTGTTTTCTAAATACTTGATGCCTACATGATCATTATGCAAAAATATTTGGTAACTAGTGATGTAGTGGAAACACTTATTCAGTGCATATATATCAGCCAGAAGTTCCTTCTCTCTGACTATGTAGTTCATCTTTGCACCTTGAATTTTTTTTCTTATGAAGTAGACGGCATGCTCTATAGGGCCTTCTTTTATCCCAGGACAATGCCTACAGCATGGTCAGAGGCATCAGTATTGATGTGGAATGGCAATGCCCAATTAGGCCCTCAGAGAATGGGTGCCTAAGTAAGAATAGACTTCAGTTCTAGGAAGGATTCTTCACAAGCTGTTGTCCATAAAAATTCTAAATCCTTAGTGAGAAAGGAATACATGGGACCTACCATTTTCCTAAGTCCTTAATAAACCGCTGACAGTAACCACCATGCCCTAGAAAGCTAAAAAAATCCTTCTATTTTTTTGTCATAAGCAGGTTCATTATGACTTCAATTGTAGCAGGATCCACCTAAATGCCTTTAGCATAGATGTAATGACATAATACAACACCTTCCTGCATCATCATGAAGCATTTCTCACTATTGAGGGATAGATTATGCTCCTCACACCTAGTAAGAACTTTTCCCAAGTTGACCAATGCCTCCTCATAGGTTTCCCCATAAGTGGTGATGTCATCCATATATATTTCCATACAATCATGTGAGATATCAGCAAAAATACTGATAACTACTCAATGGAATGTAGTTGGAGCATTACAAAGGCCAAAAGGTAGCACAGAGTAAGAAAATGTTCCCCAAGGGAAAGAATGTGATTATCTCCTGATCTTCAGGAAGGATCCTGAACTTCAGGAAGGATCCTGATCTTCAGGAAGGATCCTGATCTAGTTGTATGCACTATATCCATCTAGGAAAGAAAAGTACCTTTTCCCTACTAAGGAGTCAAGGACCTGGTGAATAAATGGTAGGGGAAAATGGTCCTTCTTGGTTGCATTGTTGATTTCCCTATATTCAACACATACTCATCATTTCCCTCCTTTTTTGGGAACAATGATGAAAGGTGAGACCCACTGACTGTCAGAAATCGGATAGATGAAACTGGCATCAAGAACTTTTTGGAACTCTATTTTTACTATTTCTTGTAACACAGAATTTACACACCTCTGAAATTTTTTGGAAGGCAATTTGTCTTCTTTTAGGTGAATCCTATCAGTACATAGTTTAGAGTCCAAGCCCTTCATATTTGAATAGTCCCATGCAATATTTGTGGTATGGTCTTTCAACAGGCTAGCCAAAGATGTTTGTTGTTGGTTGGTAAGTTCCCTATTAATATTCAAGCAACGATTAGGGCAGACTTCCAATTGTTGTATGAGTTATACCATATAATAATCCATTAACAGAGGTGCTTGGACCTCATGTGGTAGAAATGGGTGGTAGAGTTTCTCAGCTATAGGAGATGGAGGTAATTCACAATCAGGGTACAAAGCTTGCAGGGAACAGTGATGGGGATTGAGACAGTTCATGGGATCTGAAGCTGGGCCATACTGGTTATGAAATTTTTTTATGATTATTGTGTCCTCCTCCTATAGCTACAGTAAGGGATCCCTTTTTAACATCATAAGTTGGGTAACTAAGTTGACCACCTCATCCTATTCTCCAATATCAGGCCAAATTGGTGAAGCTAATACCATTTGTGGTTGAGCAGGTGGGTACAAGGCTAATGTCTTAGTATGCTGACCATTGGAAATGGTCATATCACCTAAGCGACATCCTATGTAGGCATTAGTAGTGGCCAATGAAGGCTGACTAAGGATAATTGGATATCCTCCTTAGGTGGCCTTAGGTGAGAGTATCATAAAGTCTATAGGATATGACCAAGTTTCAAGGTCAACAACTATATCCTCCACTACCTCGTCAGGTAATTTGACTGTGGAACTGTCTGCAAGCTGCAAGACAATGTGTGTTTCCTAGAGGTTAGTGATTCTGAGTTGCTACATGATGTCCTTAGTCATTAATAAATGGAAGCTCCTAAGTCTATCAAATCATTTTTAATGGTTGTACCATTGATGGTAACCTCGACAAAGGGGCTACCTAAGTCAGAATACTTTGGGACCACTAGTTTGCCAAGCATGATATCGACAAGTTTCCCTGGGACATGGACTGTCTCGGGATCCTTTCACTTAGAACCTGGATTTTTAAATCAAGCCTCCTTGATATCCTTTCCATACGTTGGAACACCCTTTATTGCTTTAAAAAGTGGAATCTAAACACTAATATTCTTGAGTTGGTCCATGATGTCAAAGGTTGCATCATCAGTATGCTTAGAATTTTCATTCTGCAACCTTTGTGGAAAGGGAGGTGGAGCTAGATGGACTTTATCGATAAATATTGTTGGGCTTATTGGACTAGCATCTGGACTAGTTTGAGGAATGGACTCTTCTTGAGGTACTTCAGTGATAATTGGAGGTGTTGGCAAAGTAGTGCCTGACTGCAAATGAATTTCATTGATTGCGTAGGCAGGGTATTGGTTTGGGTCAGCTACATAGACATTTTTTTGAGGTGACAGAGGCATGTTATTAGGATTTGGATGAGGATGGGCAGGGAGTTGAGTAGGCTTACGGGGTGTTGTAGTGGTTGTAGGAGGTGGCAGATGATCTTGTTGTTGAGGTTGTGGTGGTGGCTGCAGGAGTACCTGGAATGCATTTTCCTTATACTTTTCCAAGAATGCATTTTCATCCCAATCATGAACAACATCCTGGGCTAAGCCCATAAACCATCTCAATGCAGACTCTTTTAGAGTTGCAGGAAATAATTTGAGCCTATGAGCATTCGTGGTGTAGTTGTAGCTATGATAGAGAATATTAAACTCAAAGAGAAAGGTATCTGGGTCCTCAGTTACTAGGCCATAGAATTTTGGAAGTGATGAAGGGGGAATATTCTTGAGGTTGTGATTATCATGCTAGTCAGTAATGGGAAATAGAAATGTAGGAGGGTTTTCCATCCTAGGCAGACCTTGAGGTAGACCCTGTGGTTGGTAGATGACTAGAGGTAGTGGATTCTCTTTTTGATTGTCAGGGTATTGGATTATGAGATTGGCCAAGGCTTCTGCAAAAGGATTGAACTCAGGTTGCTTGTCAAGAAGGTGAAAGTTTAGTGGATCACCTTCTGAAGATGATGATGATGATGCTAAAACAAGAAGGTTTACAATTACATCCACAAACTGACCCTTCTCTTCATCTTATTTTGGTAAAAAGATATATCCTAATCAGTTGTTGGGGTAGTTTGGAAAGTACCTTCCTAGAGTGTCTCTTCTTCTTCTATGCATGCAACTAAATGAAAAGTTGCGATGGTGGAATGAAATACTTTTGATAGAAAAATATTTTTTAAAAGGACGTACGTGCTTGAATTGAATTCTACAAATGGCTGAGTTGAACACTTGGCTCGACACCATCCCCGACAACGATGCCAAAATTGATCGGTTCTATTAAGGGATCAAAAACTAGGCAATTAGCATGACTCGTCGATTGGAAATCCTACCAATTAGCTATTCTCCTTTATAAAAACTCATTTAATTTATCAACCTAGGGACATAGTACTTGAAACGGGTCAGCAAGATATATGCACCAAGGATTCTACTAAGACCATGTTATGGCTGTAGGAAACAATTTTCTTTGAAAGGAAACTAGTCTATAGCTGCAGGAAATAAATACTAGAAAGGAAATGTGGAAGTGAAGATGGTGAAGGAATACAAAGACTTAAAAAAAGAACTATATTATTCCTCAATAGTTCTGCCACTTTGGCTGCAGGGAGTACCAGACTATCCTGCGACTTTGGTTGCAGGAACTATGTTAACACTAGAATTACGATACCAAGATGCAGAAAACTAAAACTACATGAAAATTATTCTAGCTAACTAACATGGATTCCTCACCAAGTGGGATCCCTTGAGTGAGTATCCAAACTCAATTACACTTAACTAAATATCAACACTTAATTTTCTATTAATTGAAAAAAGGAAGTACAAGATTTATGCAACAATTTTAAAACAATAGAATGGAAAATATAACTGATAACTCCCTCCTTCTCATGCAGGAGTGGGGATTTATTTAAAGATAAAAACATATAAATACTAACTGATCATGCCACAAAAATAGGTGGAGCTTTTATTAAAACACTACCAATAGAAAGGAACCTTATAAAGCCAGAAATAGAATAGGTCCAGGAAAGAGGAAAGAGCTTCTTTTAACAACAGATCTAACTTCCCACTCTCTCCTAGATTTCTTTAGAGAATTCATTACGTTGCCTCAACCTTTGCTCAAATTCTTCCACCTTGATCACCCAAAAGCCACTTGCTGGTGTTGAGCTTAATGTTTCTCTGTATGAACCTGCTGCAAGACCGGGTTGGGCATCCAGCGCATGGGTGTGTTTTACCTATTCAAGATGGCGGTTGCTATATTGATGCACTACACTTCAAATGTTAGGATAGAGACATTGATGGTAATCAACACCAAAATATACATGCATTATTTATGTTCAAAATAGTTGATTCACTCATAAATACATAACCATAATTTCAAAGGAGGTAACATAGCATATCCATCCAAGTATAGCATTTTAAAGTGTGTTTTAACCATAGCATAGGTCTAGTGGCAGCATGCCACATAATAGAAAATCTGAGCATAAATTTTTTGAGAAAGTATGATAAAACAAGGAAAAAGGTCCTAGCAAAAGCTATCATAGGGTATCTAAAATATGGCATTAATATGCCCCATCATCCGTACACTTTTGTCAATCATCATAATTAGTCTTTTCTTCCTCCATAGAAATATATATTTACATCAGTGAGAAAACATGAATGCCGACAACATCAGTAGTAACCAATTCCAACATCATCCAACACTATGAGAGGAAAAATTTTCCATTCACCATTCTTAAGACAAGATTAAAGATATTAAACCTTAACTTAACATTGCTAACATTATTAACAAGTAATTCCTAGAGTTAAACCAGGTCAGTTGCATTCTACATTAGTGATTTCCAACACCTACTCATACATGAGGGGAATATTGTAATAAGTATATGCTAAAAGAGTATAAAGTATCCAAATGAAAATACCAAGCGAGTATAAAAAGGATTCATACAAATTTCATAGATATAGCTTTCCACTGAGCTAATCTATCATTTCAGAAACACCCTTATCTTTATATAGTAATGTAGAAGATTAGTTCTGAACTGAATCAAAACTAAACTATCATCAAATCTAGGTAAAAAAGGCATTTCAACTTGTTAGTTAACTTAATATTCAAATACAACCATTACCTTATTCCTTGGTATAAATAGTCATCACTAATCATAACTATAAATTCTAAGAAATGACAGATTTACCTGCTATAAATCCTCTAGCAAAAATGATAAGAAATGGAAGATTTGTCTGGTATAATCAAAGTCATCGTAAGAACTTATGCAGAACCATAAGCCCTGGAATAAAACAACAACATGAACTAGATTTTGAAACCCCATTTCACAGGCCAACAAAAATCCTCTAAATGAGCAGAGATGAAAGTGAGGGCATATAATCTTAGTCCAATTTACCAGGGATAGGGCTTCCCCCTTACTTCACCTCCTAATTTAGGCTAAGATACCAGACCCTTCCCTTCCATTATTGTGTTAAGATATACAAATAAAAGACAAAAATAGAGGATTTGCCTTCTTAGAATTTCACCATCTCTGAATCATATCTAGAGCACCTAATCATATAAATAAACATAAAAGGACCTATCATCATTTAATGTCACCCACCAAAACCATCTACTAAAATACGTATCAATAAGCAGGGAGGCATTCAAAGCATAAGATCATAAGTCTATTAAAATACCAATAATAGTTGTGTAATAGTTCAACTAATATAATAATGATAGAGGTATAAATTAGGTTTGTAAACATAATGCACAAAAAATACCTTATAATAGTACCATATGTCAAAGCATTCTTAAACCGTAGAATAGCCATGTAAATTAACAAAATTAGGGAAACCAAAAAAAACTTTTCTATATATATATATATATCAACAACACCTAATTGTTACTCTTCATCCAATAAACTAACATCAACATAAGATTACTTTGTCTTTGACAGACCTACCCCTTGATCAACAACCATGTTTTCCTTTGGTGCCACCCTATTTCCTTTCCTTGACAGTTTCATAATGATGGGGGGATAACTTGAATCCTTTCAATCTAAAAGACTGGCATATCCTCAGGAGTTTCATACCCTAAATTCATCATATATTCTCACCCCCAATGATTTCCAGAGGCGAGTTTAAGGTGAAACCACTTCATTAAAAATTCCACACTAGTCCTTATATCGTTCTTCCTGACTTTGAACAACTGAGGGTCCTTAAAAATCAATATCGGCCTCTTAAAAACATATGGTCTGGGGCTAATGTCTCCTTTGGAAATGTATCCTTTAGTATATGGAATCATGAAGTTCTTATTGACGTGACTAACTATAATATCCATTCTATCTAGCCATTACTCACAAAATACCCTTTTAAAAACTAATTTAGCATCAACCTTTGACATTCCAATGATCAAAAGAAGAAAAAATAACATAAGGAGGGTCAGAAACCTAGGCCAAAGGCATTCCCAACTACCAAACCAGCTTGCAAAACACCACACATAAGCAATAACACAGTAAGTGAGAGAAGGAAAAACATAACTTTAAATTATGTCATCAAACTTATTACATGTCGAGCTGTAAGGCCTTCCCAATTTTGACTATATACATTTAGATGTTTACAGAATAATCTTCATACATGTGAGGTTGTAGACTTGCGATCTAAATTTTCTAACTCTATCTTCTATATCCAAAAACTGACTACTAATCTAAGAACAGAAAACAAAATATATACAAGAGTCCACCAAAGATATCGGCACTCAGATCCTAAAGACCAAACATATGAAACAAAAAAGAACCAGATTTAGGTCCACACACATCTGAATGAGAGATCCCAACATAAACTACTCTATGAAAATTAAATGCAGAAGTTGGCCAGAAGAGCCAACTTCAAAACACAACTCGGTAAGGAAGCCAACCAAGCACAGAGACCAGTTGGTGAAAACCCACCGAGTAGCCAAAAACTACTGAGACTCGTCGGTAAAGAAAAACATAAACAAGTAACCAAGCTCGAGAAAAGAGAAACAAGTCTTCAAACAAGCAAGCAAAATTAGTTACCGAGTACTTTATCGAGCAGCCTCCAAAAAGCTACCTAACCAAAGCAAACATATTTTTGGTTGATCAGGATTGCCAAAGAACCCAAGATTTTCCTACATCAGACACCTGGGGTTAAAAGAAAATGATTCTCTGAATCATGTGGGAGGTCCAACCTGAATTGAATCCAAATATGATTAAGAAATCCAAGATGAATCCTCAATCAGTATGTTCTTCCATTCTATTAGATACTTCGTGTAATTCTTTCCTCTTGTACTTCTACCAATTCTGTGTTTTAAAATTTGCTCAACTTCTTCCATCTATTTCTTAGGATAATCGCTTGGTACTATAACTTCTTCATCAGGTTCATGATATTCATACAAGTCTAAAATATTGAATATAGGTGATATATCCATGTCATCAGGCAATTCCACTTCATAAGCATTTCCACTGTCAAATCTTCTCAATATCTTGCAAGGATCAAATTTATTCATTTTCAATTTACCATATGTTCCAACAAGAAGTCTATCTTTCTTCAAATGAACCATAATTTCATCACCAACTTCAAAAGTCTTATGTTTTCTTGATCTATCTGCACTATCCTTGTATTTCTGATTACATTGCTTGAACTTATGTTTTACATTTTCATGCAATGTCTTCATAAGCTCAATAAATTTCTCTCCTCCATCACTTCTCTTCTCTTCTGCAACATTATCTCTCAAGTCTGATATACCTCTTGGTTGTGTTCTTTTAACAATCTCAAAAGGTTTCTTTCCAGTACTTCTATTCACTAAACTATTATATGAAAACTCTGCTTGTGCTAACATCAAATACCAGTTAGTTGGTGTATCTCCAACTAAGCATCTCAACAGGTTACCCAAACTTCAATTTACAACCTTTGTTTGTTAATCAGTCTGTGGATGAAATGTAGAACTATATGTCAACTCAGTGTCCAACTTTTTTCAAAGTGGTTTTCAAAAATAACTAACAAACTTACTGTCTCGGTCAAAGATGATACTCTTCGGTAATGCATGCAATCTGAAAATCTCCTTAAAGAAAACATCTTCTATTTGTATTGCGTCTGATTTTTTCTTAAATGGTATGAAAAGTGTCATCTTGGAAATTCTATCTACAACCAAAAATATGGAATCATTACCTCTTATTGTCCTCGGTAAGACAAAAACAAAATCCATGTTGATATCACTCCAAGGTTTTTCAGGAATAGAAATCAGTGTATACAAACTAGTATTCTGAATTACTCCTTTTGCAATTTGACAAACTCCACAACTTTTTAGAAATTTCTGAACATCCTTATGCAAATGAGGCTAAAAATACTTTTCCTTAATAAAACTCAATGTCTTATCAATACCAAAATTTCCATCCAAACCACTACTATGTTTTTCCCTGATCAAATTAGTTCTCATTGATCCTCTCGATATACACAACTGAATACCTTTGAACAACATATCTTCTTGAATGAAATAGTCTTCATATTTACTTGATTGATTTGGAATAGGTGCTCTGCACACTCTTCACTACTCAAAAAAATCAGGGTCATTTTCATACAAATTATTCATGTCATCAAAGCCAAGAACCTCAAATCTCATTTCAGTTAATAAATATATTCTTCTACTCAATGCATTAGCAACTCAGTTAGAAACTCCACTTTTATGATTTATCACAAATGAAAAACTCTACAAATACTCTACCCATTTCATATGTCTCTGATTCAACTTATTCTGACTACCCAAATATTGTAAATCCTTATGATCAGTATACAACACAAATTCACTTGGCATCAAATAATGTCTCCATTTCTTCAGAGCTTGAACAATAGCATATACTTCTTGATCATAGACAAAATATTTACTTTTTGCATCATTCAACTTTTCACTAAAGAAAGCAACAGGATTACCTTCTTGAGTCGACACAACTCCTATATCACTTCCACTTGCATCACATTCAACTTGAAATAATTTATTAAAATTAGGTAAGGCTAACACAATAAATTCAACAACCTTTTGTTTCAAAGTATCAAAACTCTTATCAACTCTATGCGTCCATTTGAATTCTCTTTTATCTCCCCTCATTGTCTCAGTCATAGAATTACAAATAGAACATAAATTTTTGATTAATTTTCTGTAAAAACTTTCCAATCCATGAAATGATCTTACCTCACTGACATTCTTAGGTGTAGGCCAACTAAGTATAGCTTCAGATTTCTCAGGATCCATTTTTAAACCATCAATTGAAATCACAAAATCTAAATACACAAGTTCTTCTTTCATGAAGGAACACTTTTTCAAATTTATCAGCAACTTTTCCTCTTTCAATCTCTACAACACTTTTCTTATATGCATAAAATGTTCTTCTCTAGTCTTATTGAATATCTAAATATCATCTAAGTATACAATCACACATTTATTCAAGAATTTCTTCAAAACTTCATTCATCAACCTCATAAATGTACTTGGTACATTAGTTAAACCAAAAGGAATAACCAACCACTCATACAAACCTTCCATTGTCTTGAAAGTTGTCTTCCATTCATCACCTTCTCAAATTTTGATCTGATGATATCCACTCTTCAAATCAATTTTGGTACAATATTTTTCTCCACTCAAACAATCCATTATATCATCCATCCTCGGTACAGGAAACCTATACTTAACTGTTATCTTGTTGATTTCTCTTGAATTAGTTTACATTCTCCATTATCCATTCTTCTTAGGTGCTAACACTGATGGTAGTGCACATGGACTCAAACTTTCTCTGATCAAACCCTTGTTCAACAACTCATGAATTTGTTAGTTGAGTTCCTCATTTTCAGTCGGTGTCAATCAGTGTGGTGCCTTATCCAGAAAAATAGCTCCAGGAATCAAATCCATACAATGACTAATATCTCTCATCGGTGGCAAACCATCATGTACATTATCTGAAATTATCTCCTTGTACTCACAAAGCAATTTCTCAACCTCTGCAGGAACTTCATCTTCTATATTCTAATATCATTTCTTTTCAAATCCTTAACAAATTGTCTACCTTCCATCAAAAAAACTTTCATAGATGTACATATCTCATCAACAGATTCTTCAATCAAAGGTAACAAGATTTGCTTCTTACCATCAACCCAAATAGTATATATATTCACTCTTCCATCATGTATAGCATGTCTATCATATTTCCAAGGTCTACCCAACAAAATATGACAACAATCCATTGGCATAATATCACACAACACATTATCATAATACTTTCCAATTTTTAGATTCACAAAACATTTTTCACTCACCATTAATGTATCCTCATCCTTGATCCATGAAATCTGATAGGGCTTTGGGTGCTTCATTCTTTCCAACTGCAACTTTGTGACCATATCCTTAGATGCTAGATTCTCCGAGCTCCCACTATCAACGATTACCTTCCAAACTTTGTTTGCAACTCTACATCTTGTCTTGAACAAACTTTTCCTTACAGGATCTTGCTTATCTTTTGCACTCCATAGTATCCTTTTGATCATTAAATTTCCTTCCTTCTTAGGTTCGTTTGGTGACTCTTCTTGTACTAAAGCATTTCAACTACTACCAACTTTATTGCTTGCATGTGTACACTCAAAAGACCTATGTCCTTCTTCACCCCAATTGTAACAAGTTTGTTGGAACCCTCTTTTGTTATAACCACCTCGGGAAAAGTTTCCTCTTCCTCGGAATGAACTTCCACCTTTCCATTCAGTCTTTCCTTTGTCTGGATGTGTCTAGATTTGTCTTGTCTGGTCCAGATGTATTGTTTTCACCATGAGATCTACCTCTTCTTCTAGGGAATCTATTACCTCTTCCTCTTTGCCTTTGTTCATATCTTTTGTTCAATTTCTCCTCAGCTTTTAGGGAAAACTGATATGCCTCTTCAATTCTCTCCATCTTTACCAAGCTGATCTCATCTTGTATAGAAATTCTTAATCCATTCAGATACCTTGCTATTATTTCCACCTCATCTTCAACATGTCTAGATCTGATGTCTAATATATAAAATTCCTAGATGTAACCTTTTACAGAGAAAATTTCTACTTCAGTCTTTGCATTATCCTAACTAGGTTAATTTGGTAATCACAAGGTAGAAACCTTCCTTTAAATTTGTTTATCATCTTGTCCCATACCTTGATCTTGTCTTTACCTTTATTCTTTCAATCCAATTGCAGATGCTCCCACCACAAGGATGCATAACCTTTCAAATTTATGTTTGCAATTTTTACTTTATTTTCCTTTGATATATTCTCATGGTCAAAGTATTTCTCCATTTATGTTATCCAGTCTATCAATTCATCAGAATAAAAATTTCCACTATACTCAAGAGGATTAAACTGAGGCATGGACTTCAAACTTGTCAAAGCTCTCAGGAATCTCTCTTCTTCCTGATCCATCACAGGTGCAGGTGCAACTTCTCCTTGCACTTCTTCAACTTCATCATCGCTAACCTCCTCAAGATGCCTTCCTCTATGCTGGGCTATCTCAAAAAATTATAATCTTGCAACAATTTATCTAAGCATATTAGCTATACCTAGATCTACATTTCCTCTCCCACGAACCATCTTGAAACCCTCTGCAATTGTAGGTCAGATCACAATTTTCTACCCCACAATAATATCAACCAACTTGGGTTAGGGATTACAAGAAGGAACCTATATCTCACCTTGTCTTTGATACCACCTAACACAAGGAGGGTCAGAAACTAGGGCCAAATGCACTCCCAGCTACCAAACCAGCTTGCAAAACACCACATGGAAGAAACAACACAACCAGTGAGACAAGGAACAAAAAAACTTTAAATTATGTCATCAAACTTATTACATGTCGGGCTATAAGGCCTTCCCAATTTTGGACATATACATTCAAATTTTTACAAAATAATCTTCATACATGTGAGGTCACAGACCTGCAATCTGAATCTGCTAACTCTATCTTCTATATCCAAAAACTGACTGCTAATCTAAGAACAAAAAACCATATACATATAAGAGTCCACCAAAGAGGTCAGCACTCAGATCCTAAAGACCCAACATATGAAATAGAAAAGACCCATATTTAGGTCCACACACATCCCAATGAGAGATCCCAACATAAAATACGCTACAGAAATTAAATGTAGAAATCGGCCAGAAGATCTAACTTCAAAACATAACTCAGTAAGTAAGCTAACCGAGCACAGAGACCAGTTGGTGAAAATGCACCGAGTAGCAAAGCACTACCGAGACACCTTGGTAAAGAAAAACAAAAACAAGTAAC
Organism: Thuja plicata; assembly: GCA_018584345.1. Lineage (NCBI taxonomy): Eukaryota > Viridiplantae > Streptophyta > Pinopsida > Cupressales > Cupressaceae > Thuja > Thuja plicata. Next base: position 1,087,507 of record MU224286.1, on the reverse strand, counting down.
CGAGCCAAAGAAAAGAGCAACAAGTCTTCAATCAAGCAAGAAAAAGCAGTTATCGAGCACTTTACCGATCAGCCTCCAACAAGCTACCGAACCAAATAAAACATATTTTTGGTTGATCAGGATTGCCAAAGAACCCAAGATGCTCCTGCATCATAAACAAAGGTTTCTGGTTGTAGACACCCTAAAATGGACAGGCTTGCGACTTTACATTAAAAACACTAATTTTCATCTATTAATTAATGGTTTCGTAATCATTAATTAATCATCTATTTTCTTCTAAATTCATTTCTCAAATCATCTAATCCAATCCCCAAAATTAATTAAATAATTAACTTTATTTAATTAATTAAGCTTTAATTGATTAATTATCATTATTTAATTAATTAAACTCAATTTCCTATAGTTTAAATCAAATATTTAAACTTACTAATTAAATTCTTCCAATTAAATTAATTTAATTTCATCAAATGAAGCAATTCTTAATTAAAAAGAATTCAATTATCTCACATGTTGAAAATAATTATTAAATAAATGAATTAAAAACTCATTTATCTTCAAAGAGATAACTCCAATTACATCACATGGGTTACTCCACCC
>MU224286.1:1042394-1057830 GCA_018584345.1 Thuja plicata | reverse complement strand
AGGAAAGCTTGATGAAACTGTATATTTCATATTGTATTAGTGATAGTATAGTATGATAATATAGTATGTTGCCATCAATGCCAAAGGGAGAGATTGATGACATGTAACTGATTGAATGTTTGAAGATATTAAGTTTATCACCAAAATGCAGAAGGATAATGAAAGACATTAAATCAATTAATGGATTGTATTGTCATTAATGTCAACTTGATATAATCTAATCAGTTATAATCAAAGTGTCTAAGACTTCAGAGAATCAAACAGAAAAATATTATGCTTTCAGTAATGCATAAACTACAAGTATTCACAATGTGACTACAAACACCGACGACCAGTGGAACCCGACGGATAGAGTTCACCGACGGTCAAGTCACAGTGATGCTCGAGCAAGAACACCAATGAGCATTACCGATGAGCAGAATCACAAGCATACCCGACAGCCAGAAACATAGTGTAACCCGATGGAGAAGCCCGAGGAGAGTTAAACACCGAAATTAACTTGAGTTCACAAACGAAAAAAATATCTAGCTGGAAGAGCTAAATATAGAGTTAACTGGTAGTTATCATTGTTTTCATCGACAAGATAAGCCAGAGATAAGTAATTGATTTAAAGTTGTTTTGTCCAGTTGGCAAGAAGATCTCAGCGAGATAAAATAGGAGTTTTTATTTAAATCTACTTGGCAAGAAATATGGATTACGCCAAGTTCAAGAAAATCAAGAACCTAACAATGGTGATATCATGTCTATAAAGAGACAACTCAATTCATTATGAATTGGTGTGGGTGAATGAATAAAAAGAGGATGCTAAAGAGAAACTTCATACAGTACTAATCAACAATTTGAGGAAAGAGCTAAAGATTGTTGTGGACACCGAGCAATAGAGCACATCATCACTAAGCAGAAGCAAAGTGGAGCAAAGGTATAAATAGATTTATATTGATTAGAATAGTTTGTGAGATTACAATAGATCTGAAAATATACAAGTATAAGTTGTATATGTGAACAGATCATACTTTTTCAGTTTAACCATTGATTCAGAAAGTCTCTTAACCAAGTGGGATTTAAAGATCCTTTCTATATTGAGATGCATCCAATGGAGTATCAAAAAGTTTGATCATGAAGATAGCATGAGATGCCAGATACCTATTGATAGGCCAAGTGAGTGTTTGATCAAGGATGGTAGCATAGAGATGTCCAATATCAAGTGACAGACTAAATTTTTAAATCCTCTAACAAGGTCACACCTAACAATGTGTTTGTAACCTTTAACAGGGTTGGCTCTTCATCGAGGTCACTTCAGAAGAGTGAAAATTTAGGGTTACCAGTCCCAAGTGGTTTTTCCCTTAACAGGGTTTCCAAGTTAAAAATCCATGTGTCAATGTGTTTATGAGTAATTACTTTAACTTTTTGAATTACACTTAACTTAATTAGATTGATTGGTATACTCTAGATAATTTAGTGTCTTTTGGTAAATTAACAGACTGCTTTTCGGTAAAAATACAGTAGAAGGTTTTATAAAGCATTCTGAGGAGTACTAATTTGATAAAATTATTTGGAGGCATTCATCTTATAGGACTAAAGATAAATAGAGGCTTAATATTGTGGTACTAAGTTTTAAGGGTTGATTATTGAAATATTTTTTAGGTCACTGATTCACCCCCCCTCTTAGTTATTACTAACTGTGTGTATGTATGTATATTTGTAGGAACATGTACACACACACACACACACATATATATGAAATATGATAATTGTCCTTATGATTCTATACCCTATCAACAATATATCTTTTGTAATGAGAAGTTTATTATACATCATTGGTTTATCAAGAGGAGGAGTAGCTAAGGTGGATCAATAAGGGAAAGACTTGCCTCCTATTCTTGTGAATGTTAGACCAACATTGAATCTATCTATAGTTGTTACTATACATACTATTCTTGTGGATGTTAGACCAACATTGAAATAAACCTAAAATACTATTGGGGAAGGTTGTGATCCAACCTAACATTCCACAAATCCGTTGCCAATATTGATTGGAAAATTGTAATTAAGTAGGATATGATCAATGGTTTCCTCTTCTTGTTCACATAAAGGGCATCTCTTAGGACCGGCATAACCCATTCTTGTGAATCTATATGTAGTAAGAATTTTTTTTTGTAGGGCAATCCATGAGAAAATTCTAGATTTTGGTAAGCAACTCTTATCCCAGCATAGCCTTAGAGGTACATTACTTTTTGGTCTTAGCTATTTTTTGATTAGAAAGTTATAACCATCTTTAGTATTGTAATGTCCAAAATTTGAGCCATCCTAGACCAACTTATCTCTTTCATTCTTGAAAGTGATACACCTATTACTCAAAATTCTAACTGATTTTGACTTTTCCTCTCTCAAAATATTGATAGAGTCCAAAGACACCCACTTCCAACCTAGTGTTGAGTCCTCATCAGGAAACTCAATATAGTCCTTAAAATGTCTTCCCCGTTGAGTTTCTAAAATCCTTTTCACATTTTAGAAGTTATATGAACTTCCAATTGTAGCAAAACCTCCCCAAGAATCTTCCCAGAACAAGGCTTGACCTCTGTCCCCTAAATTCCATGTTAATTTTCTATTATAATTTTCCTAAAATCCATCATAAAGTTCCAAATACATGACCCTATAGGAGGAATGATATTCCTAAACAAAATCATGGATTCCCTTCCCTTGAGATATTGTTTTTCTTAGGAACTTGACCCATTTTAAATTGGTATTACAATACATCTTCCATACCATCTTAGCGCCAAGAAATTTTCTATGGTCTTTTATATCATTAATCCCAATCACACCATCCTCTTTTGGTCTGTATATTTTACCCCAATCTAATAATGACATCTTCTTCATGTCCTGCATACCTTTCCAAAAGAAGGATCTCAAGCTCTTGTTAATCTCTTATCTTTTTTCTAATAGTAGTTTTATGAAATATAATTGGTGTATCATCTTAAAATGGAACAAATTCCATATTAAGAATGTTTAGCCCTCCTTAGGGGTTGTTTCAGTCCATTATCATGTTTTCCTCTAATTTCTTCCCCTTTTCCATCTTCTATGCCTATTTAGGACCCTCATTGGGCCTCTCTGGACACTGTTTTCCCCACCTGGCATATTTTTTAGGGTTATTAACCCCCTCGGTCAAGGTTGACCTCGACCTTAACCTAAGTCAAGGTTGACCTCAACCCTGACCTAGGTTAGGGTCGACCTTGACCTTGACCCAGGTCACCCTTTTTTTATTGGAAAGTTTGTCGGATGCGGGGGAAACTCAAAAGTTTGTTTTCCCACTTCCAGGTTGGCTATTTCAGGCTTCGAGGTAGAAAATCTTAAAAATATATTTAGTATAGGTCCACTTCTAGGAGTATGAGCCTAATTGGAATTTAATTCTCCTATGTCATCTTCTCTAGAAGTTTGTGCCCTAGACTTGTATATAAGATAGCCTTCACCTCTCATTTTCTATCAAGAAACCTATCGAAGCGCTCATCTACTTTCAAGAATCCATTGTTCTACATGCTTTCAAGCTTCCAAATTTTCAATCAAATTTTTCAAGTCTTCTTCTCAAGCATTCAAGTTCTCCATTGAAGATCAAGGATTCAAGCATTCAAGCCTTTGAAGGGATTTGGTTCAAGCATATAATCATGGAGATTTTGATTTACATTTATGGTTTTTAATGTTGAGTCTAAGCTTTCATATTAACATACTTGTTTACATTTGAAATACAATTGCATATCTATTGAATATCATAGCTTCATTGTTAGATCTACTTCTAGTACTTGCTAGCATTCTCCATTTCAATTTTCATTTCAAGGTTAATTCATAAAATCGAGGTTTGACTAAGGCAAACCCCTACCCCAACAAAAAAAAACCATTTTTCCTTGCAGGTACAGGTATAGAACAATGAATTACAAAGCATATTCGGATACCCTTTTCGGCAAACTTTCAGGATCCGCAAATAGATTTTTCGTCAGAGAAATGCAATTCAAGGTTGACATAAAGGGGTACGATTGCGCCTCCATATTTGAGTCAAGGTCAACCTTGCTCAGAAAATAAAATGATTTCTGGGTTTTCTCTGTCTCTATGTTTCCAGGCCAGGGCAGGTTGCAAAATTTCCAGAAACTGAGTACAGATACTAGAAAACAATAATTTCCAGATCTGCTACATTTTAAGATAAGTGTTTCATTTCATCCTAATCTTTCAGATCTATTGTTTTACTTTATAATTAATAAATTAGAACCCCTTCCCCTCTTTATCCATAACCAGTTGATTCTTTTTTGCATTAATCGTCTCCTTTCAGTTAATCAATTGGGGTCTCCTTGTCTTGGATTATGAGATAATATATATATCTACAACATTTTCCACACCTCACAAAACACACACATATAAATAAACACCACATATATATATTATATCTTACATTTTGGTGAACCCGTGATAGACAACCCTTTCTTCTTGGTGTTAGATGCTTTGCCTCTTTTCCTTAAGACTATATTTTGGATACATATTAGATTAGTTTTTTTTTATGCTCTTGCATTTGAAAATAAAAAAAATCTACATACTCATAAAAATATAAAAATATTTCTTGCATTTCATTCACTATGAAGATCTTTAAGATGCTTGGGTCTGGTAATTTTCCTCATTATTCTTCTCTTATCATCTCTTTATAGTACTTATGATTTTTATGAGAGTATCATCGATTTCATTATGTTTTTCACTCTTCATGTTTCACTTGATTATGCTATTATGAGATTGACTAATACTAGCCTTTCTACTTTCAAAAATTTCATTAAGAATTTGTGTGGTGGACTTATTGCTCTTTTAGATTATGTGAAGAATTTGGTAGATGATACCCCATTTCCTAATCTTCCTAATCCTAATCCTATCCTTCCTAATATTCCATCTTCTATCCCTAGTTCTTCCCACACTTATGATGGGGCTCAAACTATGGTTCATGATGTAGATGTACAATAATTATTTGATTCACCTTCCCCTTCTTATCTGATCCATGATGATATGAAAGGAAGAGAAAATAAACTTCTTCTAAACCTATAATTCCACCTTACACAAAATTTTCTCATGATCATTGTGAACAATCGCCTCCTGCAGAAGCTTTACAAGATATGTACACTATAGGATACAATATGGTGGTTGAACAAGGTTATAATTAGGGCTTAGTGTTAATGAACAAGGTATTAATTATCCGGTTCATCTATCCCCTAAACAAGATATGCATGGTCTAGGATTTCTACTATCTCAATTTAAGATGGTTGATTTTGATCGTCGCCCTCCTCTGCATGTTCTTCCAACACCTTCCTTAGATTACCCTGATACCCCTCAAGATGTGGCTAAGAAGGTGTATGTTCAGTTAATGGATTCTAAGAAAGAAATCTTTAAACATATGATGAAAGATGCTCTCTTCAAGTACAAATGTCCTTTTCACTATAGTAATACACATTTACTTGTTGATTGTGTGCATTTATGTTGGAAATGAGTTGAGTAACTGAGAGAGGAGGGGTGAATCAGTTACCACAAAAATAAATCCAAGTCCCTTAGATGTCTTTATCAAACTTATCACTATTACTCATTTAACATAGATATTTTGTTGTTACCCAGTTAACAAAGCAAACTTAAGATATTAACTATGATTATCCTTTAGTGATTAAGTGTAGAAACATAAAGCATAAAGTAAATAACATGTACACAAATGACACCAAGATTTAATGTGGGAACCCAATTTTGGAAAACCACCAATTGCAACTAGTTACTATTTTTCACTCTTCTGAAGTGAGCCCTGTTAGGAGCCAACCATGTTAAAGGTTACAAAAACACACTGTAAGGTGTGACCCTATTATAGGATTTAATCACCCTATAAGGAGTGACCTTGTTAGAGGTCTTCAAACACTTCAATGTAGAAATTTCACCTTGTGAGAGGATTTACAAAAGAATGTTAAGTCTACTCTGTAAAGAGATTTGGATCACCACTACAATTGTTAGAGAGTAATAATGGATTGACTTGTTTTGAGAAGCAACTGTCTTTGTTGATTCAGATCTCTGCTCTGGCTTTAAAACTAGATCCTTTCTGATCAAATATTCTATTGCAACTCTGTCTGGGTGTTCTATCCTTAATTATAATCCCATCTAATTTTTCCTCCACACTTCATATCAAAACTCTTCTATATATCTTCACACACATTCAATCCAAACTTGACCTTGTATATATATGATAAGCCTTGTCAAGTCAGCCTGAATAACCTTTCAAATAATCAATAAAACTTGAGTCTGTCGACTACATATAACCAATTAAACATAAAGTGTAAACTGCTATTAGTCGGCACACTAAATATCTAACTCAGTTAACACTATAATCCTTCAATGCCCAAAAATTACTGTAATGCCCAAGTGAACTTGGTTAGAACTGAAAATCACTTTGGTCTTCTTCAATGCTCGAGAGTGCTTGGTATATATTGAGTGTGCTCAGTTTAGGTATAGACATTTGTGTAACATCACTAAACTTGTGTAAACATCAATGACAATACACAATTGAATAATTGTCATCAACAATATCCCTCTTTGGCATTGATGGAAACACAACATGTCATAGTACAAAGAATTATAGAGCAACAACAATAAGGATAAAAATAAAATTTATTAATCTCCTTAGCTTCATTCTTATTCACATCCAGAAAAACTACCTCTATCTTCACAATCTATGTTTCTAATAAAATTCTCCCTCTGTCATCAACAATATTTCCCTTAATAATTACTTGGACATGACATCAATAATCTCTCCCTCTTTGAAAACCAATGCCAAAGACTCCATCCAATAAATTGTAGTGTACCTGATGTACAAATTCATATGCAATAATCTCTGAAAATCTGCATCAACATGTTAAATCTATTCTGTAGCTCGGTTGATGCAACACTAAACTATGTTTTAGTGAGCTTCAGTTATGAGAATCACCCCTAGATTTACTCTAAGATAAAAGAATGCATCCTTAGGTAGCGGTTTGGTGAATATGTCTACACTTTTTTCTTTAATGTTCATATATTCCAATCTTACTTCCTTGTCCTAAACCAATTCTCTCAAGAAATGATACTTTATTGCAATATGCTTGGTCTTAGTATGCATCACAGGGTTCTCTGAAATGTTATAGCACTAGTGTTTTCATAGTATATAATAACTAGTTCTTTAATTTTCTCCTTCATACATGACAACAGATGTTTGAACCATATGATATTTGAACAATTTACTTCTGCAAAAACATACTCTGCTTCTGTTGTAGACTGAGAAATGCAATTTTGTTTCTTGCTTTTCCAAGAGACTAACCTCTTTCCAAGAAATAATGCTCCACTAGTGGTTCTCTTCCTATCATCAACGCTTCCTTCCCAATCAACATCAGTAAAAGTATTCAAACCAAATTTTTCTCCTTTCTTATACCATAATCCATAATCTTCAATACCCTTGAGATATCTCACAATCCTTTTGATAGCCAACAAAGGATTCTCTCAAGGATTAGCTGAAAAACTTGTAATAATACCAACTTCTAATGCAATATCAGGTCTAGTGTGAACAAGATATTGAAGTTTACCAATCATGGATTTGTAGGTAGTCTGATTTGCCTCCTTTGAATCATCATCCTTAGACAACTTATGTCCAGTAGACATAGGTGTCCCAACTATTCTGGAATCTTCCATTCCAAATTTCTTCAGTATCTCTTTGATGTATTTAGACTGAGTAATATAGATACCATCCTTCATCTGATGAACTTTTAAACCAACAAAGAATTTTATTTCTCCAAACATAGACATCTCAAATTCCTTACTCATAGCTTTGGAGAATGCTTTGCATAAATCATCATGTCCAGTAAAAAGTATATCATAAAAAAATATCTCTGCTAATAGTATCTTGTTCTAAGTTCCTTCTTTGATGTACAAGATACTATTTTCATTAGTTCTCTAAAATCCAATACTTATCAAGTAACTATGTAATCTTTCATACCAGGCTCTAGGAGCTTGCTTCAGTCCATACAAGGCTTTGTGTAGTTTGCAAACCATATTCCTTTTGGTATGATCTAAAAAACCTTTAGGTTTCTCAATATAGACTTCTTCTTCAAGAATTCCATTTAAGAATGCAAACTTTACATCCATTTGATATACCTTGAATCCTTTATGTGCAACATATGCCAAAAGAGTTTTGACTCCTTCAAGTCTTGCAACAAGAGCAAAAGTTTCTCCATAATCAATACCCTCTTTTTGAGCATATCTTTTACATACTAATCTTGCTTTTTTTCTAGAAACTTCACCTTTTTCATTCATCTTATTTCTGAAAAACCCACTTAGTACCAATCACATTCTTGTCTTTTGGTCTAGGTACAAGAGTCCAAGTTTTGTTCTTTTCTATCTTCTCAATCTCTTCATTCATGGCTTATATCTAGCTTTCATCATTCAATGAATCTTTAATGGTTCTAGGTTCAATTTCACTAAGCAAACATGTGCCTTTAAGTTTTTTCCATGTCATTATACCTTCTGTCTGATCTCCAATTATTTGTTCAGGTGCATGATGCCTTCTGACATATTTTGCAAGTATAGGTTCCTTCCTCTTTGATTCTAGGCTTGCTCCACTAGGTTCACCATGCTCAAACATTATGTTATGCTCATTCAACTGGTACTTAGGTTCCATTGTTTGAGGCTCGGGTGCCTCTGTCTATGACTCGGGTGCCTCTATCTATGACTCAGTTCCCTCTGTCTGTGGCTCAGTTTCAATAGTTAGAAGCTTAGGTTGCAACAATGTTTGTGTTGATGAATTCAGTAGTTGACATGGTTGTTGTCCAATCACCATTGACTACATCTTACGTATAGTATTAGGTTCATATTACACAAATTTTATGTATTCCTTAGGCTCTTTACTACTATGTTATTTACTTCTCTATGCAAACTCATCAATCTTTACATGTACACTTTCTATGACTTTATGAGTAGCAAGCTGCAAGATTCAAATTTTTTTATGCTTTTCTTTTACAGTAGTAGCCTAAGAATATACCTTCATCACCTTTGACATCAAATTTTCCATTTCTTGCTTCCTTCAAGATGTAAAATCTACTTCCAAATACTTGGAAATAATGAATATTGGGTTTAGAGCCATACCATAATTCAAAAGGTGTATGTTCAGTACCTTTCTTTAGTTGAATTTGGTTCAAGGTGTGTACTGCAGTGCTGATAGCTTCCTTCCAGTATTTGGTAGCAACATTATTTTCAATCATCAAGGTTCTTGCACAATCCATAATGGATATGTTTCTTCTTTCTGCTACCCCATTTTTCTGTGGTGTACATGGCGTAGATACATGTCTTTTGATTCATCTTTCATTGTAGAATTCATTGAACTCGTTAGAAATGAATTCACCTCCTCTATCAGATCTTAGGAATTTAAGTTTCTTTCCTGTTTCCTTATCAACTCTGGAAAGGTACCACTTAAACTTCTGAAAAGATTCTCATTTTTCTATAAGATACATAACAGTCATCATTCTGGAATGGTCATCAACAAATAGAATAAAATAATTCTCCTTTGTAACTTGTTGTTCTAATTGGTCCACACAAATCAATATGCACCAACTCCAAGACTTCTTCTGTATTGTAATTATTTCTCTTGAAGCTATTTTTACCCATCTTCCCAATTTGACATTGTTTGCATATTTCCAATTCAGGTCTCTTCCAAATAGGAATACCTCTTACTCTTTTGTTCCTTCTTATGTTGATCAGGTTATCAAAATTCACATGACACAACCTTTTATACCATAACCAACTTTCTTCTACTTGTGCAATGAAACATGAACTTTCAATGAGATCAAGATAGAATAGATTACCTTTTATTTGCCTACCAGTTCCAATTAGGTTTCCTTTACCATCTAGGAGCTTGGCCTTACCATTCTTGAATTCTACCTTGAAACCAATGTTATTCAACTGTGCCACACTTAGTAGATTACCCATTAGTCCTTCAACCCAATATGAATTATCACATTTGATTCCTTTAGTTAGAGCAATACAACCTTTATCTTTCACATAGCATGGTTCATCATTCCCAAAAATGACACTCCCAGCATCATAGTGCTCAAGATGTTCAAATTTAGTTTTATCACCAGTCATGTGGTGAGAACAACCACAATCAATTATCCAAGTGTCATTCTTTCTAATATGAGAGTAAAGTGTAGTCTTTTCATTTTATTCATTTTTTGACTCATCCTTAATAGCAATGTAAACCATTTCATCTTCATCTTCATCACTATCAAAATCATTAGCAATATAACAAGATTTCTTACATTTGTCCTTGTAGCTTTTGAAATCTTTCTTTCCTTTGTACTTGTTGAACTTTCTCTCACCTTTGTCTTCCTTGTTTGGACACTTAGCAGAAATTTGACCAACCTCATCACATGAAAAGAAAATTAATGGTAATCTTCCTTTGTACTATCCTTTTCCTTTTGTAGCTCTCTTTGCAAGTAGTGCTTCAATGATTTCCAGATCTTCATCATCAGAATCATCATCACTATCACTGTCAATTTTTTTTTCCTTTTGAGTTCCTATCCATCCTACCAAAGGTTTAATTTAGCTTTGAATGTAGACTCCAAATTGCTAGGATTAGAATAATAATTGTCAAAATTGTCAAACTCAAAAGTTGTAAGTCTTCCAACCAATCCATCTAGAGTTATATCATTACTGCACCTCATCTCTTGAAAAGTTGAAACTCTAATTGCATAGATAGGAAGAAAAGTTCTCAAAACCTTACTAAACACTATTTTGTCTTCAATTGTTCCACCAGCAGCTCTGATGGCATTGACACTTTTCTTAATTCTTTCACTGTATTTTGTGATGTCTTCTCCTTCTTTCATTTTCATTTGATCAAACTGACCTCTGAGACTTTATGCTTTGGATCTCTTTACATTGTCATCTCCTCCATGGATTTCATGCAGTTTCTTCCACATATCATAGGCAGTAGGGAAGTCCTTGACTTCATCAAATTCAGAATAGCTGAGTGAAGAAGCTATATCAATCATCATTATGTTATGATGCTTCATGTCCACCATCTGATCCATAGACATAGGTCTCGGCAGTTCCACACACTTGTGATCTAAGAATTTAAAACTAGTATCTCCAATAGTAGATAGATGTAGCCTCATCAAATATTTCCATGCAACGAAGTTGTCTTTTTTAAGCTTGGGGATATCCCTTCTATAAGACATCTCTGATAATTAGCTTAGGCCTTGAAACCTTCCCTGAAAGCACCAAAAACTCTTATACCAATTATTGGAAATGAATTGAGTAACTGAGAGGGGAGGGGTGAACCAATTACCAAAAAAACAAATCCAATTCCCTTAGATGTCTTTATCAAACTTATCACTGTTACTCGGTTAAAAAATCAAACTTAAGATATTAAATGTGATTACCCTTTAGTGATTAAGTGCAGAAACATAAAGCATAAAGTAAATAACATGTACATAGATGACACCAAGATTTAACATGGAAAACCAATTTGGGAAAACCACCAATTGCAACTAGTTACTATTTTTCACTCTTCTGAAGTGAGCCCTGTTAGGAGCCAACCCTGTTAAAGGTTAAAAAAACACACTGTAAGGTGTGACCCTATTAGAGGATTTAATCACCTAATAAGGAGTGGCCTTGTTAGAGGTCTTCAAACACTTCAATGTAGAAATGTCACCTTGTGAGAGGATTTACAAAACAATTTTAAGTCTACTCTGTAAAGAGATTTGGATCACTGCTACAATTGTTAGAGAGTAACAATGGATTGACTTGTTTTGAGAAGCAACTATCTTTTTCGATTCAAATCTCTGCTCTGGCTTTAAAACTAGATCCTTTCTGATCAAATATTCTATTGCAGCTCTGTCTGGGTGTTCTATCCTTAATTAGAATCCCATCTAATTTTGCCTCCACACTTCATATCAAAACTCTTCTATATATCTTCACACATTCAATCCAAACTTGACCTTGTATATATATGATAAGCCTTGTCAAGTCGGCCTGAATAACCTTTCAAATAATCAATAAAACTTGAGTTTGTCGGCTACATATAACCAATTAAACATAAAGTGTAAACTACTTTTAGTCGACTAACACTAAATATCTAACTCGGTTAACATTGTAATCCTTCAATGCCTGACTGTTACTATAATGCCTGAGTGAACTCGGTTAGAACTGAAAATCACTTTGGTCTTCTTCAATGCCTGAGAATGATTGGCATATACTGACTATGCTCGGTTTAGGTATAGACATTTGTGTAACATCACTACATTTGTGTAAACATCAATGACAATACACAATTGAATAATTGTCATCAACAATTTCAAGATGTACGTTAGATAAAGAGCTACTGTAGGAATTGTATCTCACTCTCGTGTGGTATTATAATTTATTCATAATTTCCATACGGGGAATACCCCTCGTTCTTCTATAATATAGATGTTTCCCCCTCTTGTCTCTTGACTGGGGGGTAAGCGGTATTTCTTCCATTCTTCTAGGATCCATTATGCTCTTAGCATGTATTTGTTTTTATAACTTAATTGGTTATTCTTTCTATATTTTATCCCTATGGTTTTTCATTATGATATGGTACATCCTTCCTTTTCTCATAATCATCCATAGCTCTCTTCTAGTATTCATGATATCTTTTCTAAGACATTTATTTTGCAGAGATATCTCTTTGTTACAACATATCTTGATCTGATTGGTATATCCCTTGCTTTCATCCCTAGGGGGCAAGGTTTTCCTTCTTTCTCATTATCTAAGGATCTACTTTCCTTAGCTTAGTGGCATTTGTTTATTCTGCAACATTATTTCATTATACTGACTTATGTTTTGGCTATGGATACCCTTTTATATGAGAGGTGATTGTCCTAGGTCATCACCTCTTCTTTATTTTGCAAATTATGTTCTTTATAAACTCTTTCCCTTGCTTTGGATTAGAGTTTTCTTCCTTCATTCCAAGATTCCTCTTCCTCTTGATCGCAGGGGGCTTGATGATTGAATCTTTGAATCCTCTTTGCTTTTCTTTGAAAGATGATATTTTATCCAAAGCACTCCTCTATGGTGGGGATCTTGTTGATAAGATATCTTCCTCTTTGAGGATCCTTTTTCCATAAGTGACATATACTTTTCATGATTATCTATGCTCTTAGATGTAAGGGTCAATACTCTTCACTAAGAATATAGTGTACATTGTTGCTAATAGGATATCTCCTTACTTTGTGAAGTAGGTATCTTCCTTTTCTTCCTTATCTCATCTATTAGGTAGCCATGATAAGGAGGGGGGATTATATAGGGTCTTCCTTATACTATAGTTTACATTTTACAACATGCTAAATCCTCAGAAGGTAACACACATAAGTTGCTAAATCCTGAAGAGACACGTATTTTTATTTTTGCTAAATCCTGAAGAGACACACATTTTATATTCCATAGTGATGCAAGAATGTGGATCTATGGATATTTAGAAGACACATTACAACTACAAAGCTGTGGGTGAACTATCAAGTTTGGCTACCTGTTGGGCTCTCCCTCCTTGGTGATTCACGGTAAGCTGGGAATCTTACTAGGCAAGGTAATCACTCTCTCTTTTCTCTCTTTCACTTTCATGCTAGTAGAATTAGATCATGAATCTATGTTAATTATAGTGTTTCTCTTGTCTTTCTTATGTAATCATTTATTCTTTTATGATAGCTTTCCTAATATGATATTAGTATAGGAATCATTTCTTAGCAAGGTTTCCTTTGCTAGTTGATTTGGGTTTGTTTTTGTACTAACCCCTCTTTTTTGTGTCTTTTAGCTTTGTCTTTGTTTTCTCTTTTTTTTCATGCCCTTGTGCATGTATGTTGAGTTATAATCCTTGTCTTAGGGTCTCATGTCCTTAACTAAGTGATTTTCTACCTCATTGTGATCCACTAGAGTCTTTCTTCTAACTTTACCGCGAGTATGTTCGATTTTCATACTCCTGCTAAAGTGGGGGCTTAATGTATCATCTTAAAATGGAATAAATTCAATGTTAAGATTGTTTATCCCTCCTTAGGGGTTTTTTTGGGTCATTATCATGTTATCCTCTAATTTCTACCCCTTTTCCATCTTTTGCGCCTATTTAGGACCCTCATTAGGCCTCTTTAGGCACTGTTTTCCCCACCTGGCATATTTTCAAGGGGTCTTAACCCCCTAGGTCAAGGTCATTCTTGACCTTGACCTAGGTAAAGGTCAACCTCAACCTTGAACTAGGTCATTTTTAACCTCGACCTTGACCCAGGTCCCTCTTTTTTCATTGGAAAGTTTGTCGGATGCGGGGGAAAACTCAAAAGTTTATTTTCCTGCTTTTGGGTCGGCTATTTTGGGCTTCGAGGTGGAAACTCTTAAAAATATATTTAGTATAGGTCCACTTCTAGGAGTATGAACCTAATTTGAATTTAATTATCCTATGTTGGCTTCTCTAGAATTTTGTTCCCTAGACTTGTATATAAGGAAGCCTTCTCCTCTCATTTTCTATCAAGAAACCTATCGAAGCGATCATCTACTTTCAAGCATCCATTTTTATACATGCTTTCAAGCTTCCAAATGTTTGATCAAAGTTTTCAAGTCTTCTTCTCAAGCATTCAAGTTCTCCATTGAAGATCAAGCATTCAAGCATTCAAGCCTTTGAAGGGGTTTGGTTCAAGCATTCAAGATTCATCATTCAAACCCTAGATCTATCCATCACGGTGGTGTGATCTTCCTTCAAGATCCTTTGTGCATCCTCAAGATTCATTCATTCTTCCTTCAAGGTGGATTCCAATCATATAATCATGGAGGTTTTGATTTACATTTATGGTTTTTAATGTTGAGTATAAGCTTTCATATTAACATACTTGTTTACATTTGAAATACAATTGCATATCTATTGAATATCATAGCTTCATTGTTAGATCTACTCCTACTACTTGCTAGCATTCTCCATTTCAATTTTTATTTCAAGGTTAATTCCTAAAATCAGGGTTTGACTAAGGCAAACCCCTCCCCCAACAAATAAAAACCCTTTTTCTTGCAGGTACAGGTACGAAACAACAAATTATAGAGCAGATTCGGATACCCTTTTTGGCAAACTTTCAGGATCCGCGAACATATTTTCCATCGGAGCAGTGCAGGTCAAGGTTGACATAAAGGGGTACAATTGCGCCCCCGTATTTGGGTCAAGGTTGAATTTTCTAAGGAAAGAAAATTATTTATGGGTTTTCTCCATCTCTGTGTTTCCAGGCCAGGGTAGGTTGCATAATTTCCAGAAACTCAGTACAGACACCAGAAAATAGCAATTTCCAGATCTGCTACATTTCAAGATAAGTATTTCATTTCATCCTAATCTTTTAGATCTATTGTTTTACTTTATAACTAAGAAATTAGA
>MU224286.1:993705-1014412 GCA_018584345.1 Thuja plicata | reverse complement strand
GTTAATTATTTCAAGTATTTCAAGGCATACATCTTGTAGGGACTTAATAATCTGAGGTGTATTGATTGGTGGATTAAAGTTTAAAGGATAAATTTTTGAGGCCACTGATTCACCCCCCCCTCTTAGTAATTACTAACAATACCCATGGTCTCTGTCAATGTTTTTCACTAAGTGTACTAATGGCAAAACTTAATGTCATCATAAAATCCCTTTCAGAACTAAGGGCCAAGGATGGCTCTGCTTAAGATCACACCAAGATTACTATAACTCTAATTCATGTTGGGAAGGGGAAGGTCCTTCTCACGGAACCATGAAAATCAATACATGGAATGTTAGGGGATTGAATGCCCCTTACAAGAAAGGGATCCTAAAATGTTGCATCTCTACTACTAAGGATGAAATATCAATACTACAAGAAACAAAACTCAATTGGGAAGACTTAACTGCTTTTAGGAAAAAGTTGGGTATTTGGGTTGTGAGGGGTGTTCCATCTAATGGGGCTTCTAGAGGCTTAGCAATAGTTTGGGACTCTGGGATTTTTCTCCATCTTGATTATAAGAAGTCATAAAAATTTAATGTGTGAAAATGTGAAGAGTATTAGGAGTAATCTTCAATTCACATTGATTACTATATATGGACCGACATGTAAAACTGAGATAAGAGAGTTGTTTGGAAGGAGATTGAATAGCTTTTACAAAACATACCACATCAGATATGTATTGTTAGAGGTGATTTAAATGCTAATCTAGACCCTAGAGAGAAATGGGTTGGAATTGCTAAAGAGCCCCAAGCCACATTGGACTTTGAAAAGAGTGGGTCAACAAAAATAACTTGCTAGAAATCAAAACATGGAGAGGTATATATACTTGGAATAACATAAGGTGAGGTTTTATAAATATACCAAAAAAACTAGACATATTTATTCTTGAAGGTAACTGGGAAAGATTCTCTTACACTCTCTCAATCGAGATCATATCATACTTAGGATCTGACCACTTTCTAGTGCAGCTGAACATCGGTCATGATATCAGTCCAAAGTGTTGTCCTTTTAAGTTTGAAAAAAATGTAGTTGAGGGATGAGAATCTTAAGGGGTTACTAGCACAATGGTGGAAGGAAATAGAAGTCTCGGGCTCAAAACTATACTATTTAGTAACAAAGCTAAAAATGATTAAAAACAAACTTCTAATCTAGAACAAAAACCACTTTGGCAATATTTTGTATCAAAAGAAAGGATGGAGGAGGAATTAAAACTAGTCAACAAAGAAGTAATTGAGAAAGAAATGGACTCAGAGTTGTATATCAAAGAGAAGCAGCTGCTAGCAGAATATGAAGATATCCTAGCCAAGGATGAGATCTTTTGGTGACAAAAGTTAAGAGACACATGCAGGGATGCAGGAGACAAAAACATAATTTTTTTTCACAATACTACAAAACAACACAAAAACATGAATACAATAACTAAAATAAAGGGTAGGAATGGCACCATCATTGAGGATCCTCATCAAATAGAAGCTGACGCAGTCACATATTTTGAAGAAATCTTAAATAATTAGGAAGGTTCAAATATGGCTCATCTAAAGAAAATTCTAGCAAATATCCTGAAGATTATAACTGGAGAACAAAATAGGGATCTAACAACTAAATTCTCCAAGGCTAAAATACAAGCAGTTATGATGCAAATGCATCCAGATAAGGCACCGGGACCAAATGGCTTTCCTACCTTATTTTTCCAAAAATGGTGCAACTTTATTGGGTATAAATTGGTTGAAGCACTTGAAGGGGTTATAAACTCTGACAATCTCCTTAAAGAAATTAATTATACCTTTCTTAACCTCATACCTAAGAAAGTAAATGTAGAAATTTATGATGATTTCAGACCTATTTTGTTATGTAATAATATCTATAAGATACTCACTAAAACTATGGCAAATATAATTCAGAAACTATTACCAGACATAGTTAGTGAAGAAAAAACATGGTTTGTTCCAGGTCATTCTATTTATGATGGGGGTAATTATTGCCCAGGAGGCAATATTCCACTCAATTCAAAAAAGTTGAAGCCCTAATATTTTGATCAAACTTGATATTGGGGTTGGTGGAGGATGAGAGAGTTTTCAGTGCTTTGGGGTTCCTAAAGTCAAAGCTAAGAAACAAACTAGACAAGAACTTGGAAAATTGCTTGAGGCTCTATACATCCACGTATGAATTCAAAAAATTTCCTTATGATAGGGAACTAAAATTGTGGAGGAAGAAATGTCAGAGAAGAGGGATGGGAAACATTTCAAACCAAAGTGGGAGTGCCAGAGACAATGTTGTGACTATCATTGACTCATGTACTGGTACTGGTACTGCTAGCATTGAACTTCAGTTGAGTGGAGGTATGCAGAGTGAAGAAAACATATCGAAGAACCAAGGAATCTATGAAGTTGATGGCGATGAATCTGAGGATCTCGATAATTATATGATGTGGCAACTTGAACCTTTCTAGAAGTAGCGGGTCCTAGGTATTTATTAAAAATTTTGTTGTAGTCTACTATCAGTTTCTGTATCTCATCATCAATCATGCATAATATCATATTCCAATGTAAAAAACATGAATGTGGTTGATAATGTCATCAATTCTACAATTAATAATGGTTTTCATTTGCATTATTCAGCTCATATGGTACAATTCATAAAGATTTTATTTTATTTTATTTGGGAAACATAGCAATTCATATGATACAATTCTTAGAAATAGATATTCTCATTAATTTATTTATAAATATGACACAATGTAACAATTCATTCATTAATAGTAGTAAGAACACAACTCTGTGTGATTCTGTTTCCAAAATTGAATTTACAATGAATTATAACTCAAGAGTCAATACTCAATTTCAATTTCACTACCCTTAGCAAATGACCCTGAATTGCCTTTTATAGAAACAAGGGAGCAACAATAGCTTCAGGTCAATTTTTCTAATGGAAAGTCTCAAAATCAAAATTAGTAAGAGGCAAGACTAGTACAACATCTCTACAACTGTACATTTCTTAATTTAACAAGTTGGTTTAGTAAATTATAAATAGCATTATAGAATCTGCTACAATGATCCTGTTCAAAAAAGAAAGTTCAAACTTGTTAGTTTTAACTCAATTCAATCCATTAGAAAAATAATATAGATTTTATTGAAACTAAAAGTACTTTCACATACTATGATTGATGAGATGGTTCTGCCAGTTTGTCTGGGAGGTCAATATTTGTCAAGTTATAGTAAATGACTTGCAACCTCGTTAGCCATCCATACTTGTTAGAGTGAATTGAAAGCAATCATCCTTCCACTACTGCATTCAAATTTTTCAATGGTTTGATGCACTTTGCAATGCCTTCATGAGTTGTTTCCTGAGGAAGCTTGCCTAAATCAATCCTCATTGTGTCCTCCAACTTTGTTTTGTAATCTTCTCTTCCAACAAAATTCTTTAATGATTTGCTAGGACCAGGACTTGGCAAACCAAGACCTATCATTTCAGTTGTTGTTTGATTCATCTTAGCAAGCTTTCTCTAAAATAAGACAACAGTTTCCTCTAATTCCTTTAGTTTTTGACATTTTTAAAAGACAAAGTTTGCATTTATTGATGCATGAATGTGGTCATGAATTCCCTTGCTTTCCAAATGCCTATCACTGGCTGTTTTGATTTGATGCAAAATCTATTTTGCAGTTTTCTCTCTCTGATAATTTTTTTTGTTCTTCTCAATGTGCTCTTTGAGCTTCCCAAAAACATCTCTAAGACGTCCATTCAATTCAAACCAATCACACAACCTATCACCAGTCACCTTTATCTTCCTCCAAAGGTCTTTTTTTATTTGCTTGACTGTATTTTTCACTTGGTCATTCAAGTTTTTTTCATAAGTTTTGATTGTATTATTTGCCTTCTTTAGCTCTTCTCTCAATTTTGAAAACTGGTGTTCACTCTATTTTTTTATTTTCTCTTCTTCCTCTTCCCATTGGTTTTCTTTCTCTTCCCACTATTTTTCTTTTACCCTTTCATTCTCCAATTCTTTCTTTAATTTGTTGTTTACAAGTGTCGTACTCTCCACACTTTTGTATAAACCTAATGAAGAGGAATTTTCATCCTCAAGAATTTTATTGCTCTCTTCCAATTTTTCCCTCACAATTTTCAGTTCTACCTCCATATGTTCTTGTTGTCCAATTTCTTCTTTAGAGGATGAATTTTTTATCCTTTGCTATAATTCTTTGCACCTGTTATCTTCTACTTTCTCCTTTGCCTTTTTATTTGCCAGGTCTGCCTATAAATTTTCTATTCTTCCCTGAAGATTTCCTTTATCTCTCTCCAACTTCATCACTAAACTGTAGACCACTTGGTTGGTCATTTTTGACACATTTATCTTGTCCACATTTTTAATTTTTGATAAATCCATTTTGAGGGCACTAACTTGAAATTCAAATGGATCTATCTGACTCTCTGGTGGATTGTTATCTCTAGCTGGGGGCATAATAACCATGAACTCCATCATTTCTTTGTTTGGATCATATGTGGGAAATAACCTATTTGATGCAGGTTCTACATCATGAATTGAAGCAACTGCATCCCTCTTCAATGTTTTAGTATTTTTCCTATTCCTATTTTTTGTTTGTTCAAAGTTAGTTACAAAATCATTAAAACAAAAATCAGGGTTTTCTAACACAATTGAATGTTTGAAAGGTGAAATAGAACTTGCAGTGATGTACGAGCTTCCACCTGTGGTTCTAATAATTGCACCATGAGGATTAGTAACAGTAACATCCTGACCCATTACAAGTGGATTTTTTGGACTGTTTGGAGGGTTTTGTCTTTAAGGTGTGGCAATTTTTGAACTCACAGTCACAGACACCATTGGCGTTATTGTCATAACCTTTTTCTCCTTTACACTGCCTTGATCTTTGGGATCTACTAATTTTATGTCCAGTGCTAATGTCATTTTTGGACCACTAGTACTACCCATGTCATCCCCGCCAGTGGGAGTGGCACTTGATTCAGATTGAATCTGAGTGCTTGACAAAGGTGGAACTAGATTTTAAGCTGGAACAAATGAAGGTGCAAGGGTATGAGACTGAGTAGTACCTTTTTCTGATGAACCTCTAATTACTGGTGTCCCACCACATTTTTGTGGAGAGGGTGTGGCAGTTGGTACCAAGGCCCTTCTCCTATGGGACCCAGACCACCCCAACCTGGAAAACCCATTTTTCTATAATCTTTACCCCTTTGCTATATTTTTATTTTGTGGACACGTCGACTCCAGTAGCAATTGAATATACATTAGTGGATGTGGGATTCATAGAATCCCTCTCATCCTCATTATCTTGACGATCATCATCATTGTGATATTATTCAGATGGATGCTCCTCATCCTGCAAATCTCTAAATATTTCATCCTCGTCAACTTCATAAAGATATGTAGAGGTCTTTGGCTCACCAAGATTCTTCCTCATTTCCCAAAAATCTAAAATTTTGGTTGGATTCCAATTACCATTTTTACATTGAACCACTAGGTGTTTTGAAATAGCTTTTCTAGATGGTTGAGCAACTTCTTGATAGAAACTATAGGATGTCCCACGCTGCACTTTTCCTTTCTATTTCTACAATACCATAATTTGTGATGACAATTCTTGTATTGAAATATTATTTTCAGTGGCGTATTTCTCCATCTCTTTTTTGACCTCATCCTAGGACTCCATGTTTTTAAATTTTTCTGTCAATGACATACTCTCATGTTGAGATTTGCTTCCAGAGTTCCCATTCTCTCTAAGCTTTGTTCAAATTATGTCGAGTGGATCATACTGGCAGTGACTATCAACAACAAAGAAAAAAATGAAAAAAAAAAGCCTGTGCCACTTTGAGTCCTTTTCTCTTATATGTGAACCCTCCAAATGAGAAAGGAAAGGAAGGAAATATCATTTTCTTTTGCTGACCATTAAAGAGAACATATGGGCTCTCCATATGCTGAACATATTCCAATGCAAATACCCTCTCTGTAACTTGTATTGGAAGTTTTTAGGGTTCTACTATTGAACCATAAAACCTTAACACAGTGTAGTCTTCCATGAAGTACCAGTCAACCAATTGTATTTCACTTCTGAGTTGAATGCAATCTCTAAAAGAAACAATAAATCTAGGCATCGAAGTGCCTATAATTTTATGATACATTGGTGCCAAAAACAAGTCTAAAAAATTATCATAGTTCCTTATATTATCACTCATCCTTATCTCAAGTGTACATTCATATATTGCATTTTGGACTTGACTTTGAAGCTTGTTTGTCTTAAATATTGCACGATGCTTTTCTAAAAGAAGATAGCACAAGTAGGATGTGAACCTAAATGTCTTCTGTTAACCTCTTTTAATCATTAATAATTGTTCTTGCATGCAATGAACATTGTGCTCAATAAAATTATATTTTACTGGTTCATTTTCACAATGAATATGAAAAATCATTTCAAGAATGTTGGCACCCACTTCTTTGTTACTATTCAATCCCAAACAAAATGCTAGCAAGGAAATACTATCCTAAACCCATTACACAAAAATATCATAATCATAAGGAGGCTTATGATCTGGATCTAGACTAGAACTTCTTGTTATTCCTCTGATATACGAATCTTTCTTTATTGCATCTATTTTTTCATAATTCTCTACCAGCTTTCCCAGGTCAATGTGCACATTTGAGTTTTGTGCTTCAAACCCTAGGTCCAATAGGCTAACAAAATTAGTCTCGGTTATCGACAAAATTTCCTCCTAAGTATTTTAATTGACAATTTCTTTTATATTTTCATCATAATTTTCGGCATAGAGCATGACAGTTTCTGGACAAGGGAATACTTGAGGTAACACCATGCATGTTGACGTACCAACCCACGCTACAATTTTATTTATCGTTGCCTTTACTATGTTGTTAAATGGATAAAATTTTGAATCCTCCATTGGATCTTTCCACTTATTTTCAAGTGAAAATCTAATTTCCATGGTTCCCTTATTTCCATGGATAATAGGATAAAAAATATCAGGTAATTCATTAGTGAAACCTGGTGTTTTAACCAGTTTGTGAAGTCTATTATCTATGTTTCCTTTCTATTCCTTTTACTCATGGTCTTGGTATTTGTTTTTCCCATCGTGGACTGTGGTATACTGGTATTATTATTTACTTGTAGGAAAATTTAAATAAATCTACATAGGTGACAGCTACAATTTACAGGCGTGATTGAAAATTAAACCCTAATTTTGCGACTACAATCTAAACATTAAACCACTAGATTTGAAAAATTTAAAGGGTGGGACGTGGGTGTTAAGGATTTTACCTAGAAATTAAATTTGTACAGACTGTGAGTGGGAAAAGAGCTGAGAGACTATGTTGTATTCCTCAATCCTCAACCTAGAAGTCGTAACCCCTTTCTGAATCTCCAATACATTATACTAGTAAGAACTCAAATTTAAAAACTTAGGTTAAAATTGTACAATCATGGGTACCAAGTCATCAGACATGACTCGTCACTCATGTTAACTTTTATTGCTTCTCCAAATATCTGAGGTCACTAGGACACGTCTCACTTAATTGTTTGACATTACAAATATCTGAGGTCACTAGGACCCGAAATTGAGCATATTGGTTATTAAATGTTAAGTTACTATTTTACTCCAATTTTGACTTTAATTAAACTTAGCTAAGTGTTAATTCATGACATGTGCCCTATTTCCAGGGGACATTTGCAAAAAGAAGTAACCGTTCCCCAAATAGGCCAGAAATATACCTTGGGTCGTTGATACATTTCTCATCCAACGGTCATGGAAGTCACTATCACATGTCGCAGGTCCCATTAACTTTTGGCTTGTCACTTGTTAGTAGTACAATACATCATACGTAGACTTGTAGACTCATATTCACCTAGTCACCTCACACGTCATCACCGAATGACATTAATTATGTGAGTGTACACGTGTCATGACTATGGAATAGGTTTGCAAAAATAGGGTTTCTTTTCCCTTTTGGCTCAAAATACACAACACATTGTTGATTTGTGCTCATCCAACGGTCGTTGGCAGTCACTATCATGTGTCGCACTGTCGCGGGTCCCATTAAATTTTGGCTTGTCATCTGATGTCACTAGGACACGTGTCACTTAATCGTTTGAAATTACAACTTCAGCTTATTAGTTATTATATTTATTAAATTTTTAGTTGTATAGTTTAGTCCAATTTAGATTTTACTTATACTTAGTTGAGGTTTAATTCATGACGCGTGCTTTGTTTCTGAAGTAGGTTTGCAAAAATAGGGTCTCTTTTCCCTTTCATCCCAAAATTCACCATAGATCGTCAATCTGTGCTCATCCAATGGTTGGCAGTCATTGTCTTTAAATTTATAAAATTTAAATTAAATTAAATATTTAACAATTAATTATATTTTAAGTAATGTTTAACTTAGACTTTAACATTGAATTGAATTCAATTATTTCTATCTGTATTATAATCAAAATTACATTATCACACATCGATATGGCACATTGGAAAATTTGAGATATAATTTATCAATATAGACCACATACTTTTTATATTTAATATTTAATACAAAATTATGTGAATAGGAAGTATCCCTAAAAAATAGTTAAAAAAAATTCTTGCAACAAGGGCACTGGTAGTGCTTGGTAACTTGGTTGATCATATAACAAAAAAATAGAAAAAACACAATGAACTATGGAAACCCTCCATTTTAAAAATAATAATAAAACTCTTTTAAATGTTAAAAATAGAAACTTTCTTTAAATCTGGACTGATAAAGAAAATTAATCGTTTTAAAAATTCAGAATCTCAGATTTAAAGATGGAAGTACTAATCCATCACTTCCTTATTTCTACTGAAGCATACTTAAATGTCTAATACACAGATAAAGAAACTAATTAAAATATTGTAATCACAGAGAAGTCTAAGAATCATTTTTTGTACCCATAAAAAGAAAATTGAAATGAACGTCTTGGAAAAAAATAATTATTTTTTCATAAAATTACATTGTAGGGTAAAAATAAAAACCTACTAGCTCACTGGCAGTGAACGAGTTCCATAGAAACCCTTATTTGGATAGATATAGATGAAGTATAATATGTCAATCGATATTTTAACAAAGAAGATGCTAAGTGCAAAGTAATGATACTGAAATCGTTAAATCCACAAAACTTAATAGGAAAACTGAAATTAAGTTGCATATTTCCATTAATATGTTCTAAAAATTTACAATTGTCGTAGTCCCTCCAAAATTTTAAAGTGAAAATGAGGGGGTTCAGGGTTGCAAACTTTCACCTTGCTAGGTTCTTACTACTAGCCCAAAAAAACTAAACTAATACTATTAGTAGCCTACGAGGGCCCTGGAAGTGGACCAATGCTATGATGGTATCGGTATAAAAAAGTGAAACTTTGCATGTCCATTGTCAAAAAACCAGGGTAAAGGGAATGAGTAAACTAGGGATCTTCATCTTCCCTTTCATCTGAGTAGAATTTTCCAGAGAGGATAATCTCTGAGAATTCTTCAAGCCATGTGTAGTCTGGCTCATCCAATTCATCAAGGAAAAACCATTTTCAGCGAAAATCCCTCCAAGGTCGAGCCCATTTCCTATGTCGCGTTAGTTGCTCATCATTGAGGTTCAACAGAAAGGGTTGTCGGGCCACATTTCTGCCCAGCTCCAATAGCTTGGGTATATCTCTTGGTCAAGGGATCCCCACCCCTAATTATGTAAAAATAGCAACATCGACATCCTCCTCCAAGAATTTCTCTTTAAAAACCTTCCTCAGCAACATCAACATATCCATCTTCTCTCCTCCGAGGTCGAGGAGAGATGTAAAAAATTGGGACGTAATGTCTGTGTAGACGTGTTATCTATCAACATTCTCAAGGAGCTCTCGACCCAATAACATCAACACAGTTGTATTTATAAAAGTGACGCCGCCAACCTCCTTACAAACAGAAGTGAGGATTTCATCTGAGACATTGCCCAAAAAGGACCTCTGTTCATCTGGGGATGTGCATCTCAAATGGATTGGTGTGTCCATCTTTAATTCTCAATAGCCTAAAGACCTAAAAACCTAAACCTTAAAACCAAAGGCATAATTTCAACCACCGGCAGCTCTGACTCTTAATCTACCAAAATAAAAATGAAGAAGAAAGAAGCTAGATTGTCTATAAATAGCCATGACCCCTTGATTGATAGTGATCATGCATACTTAGCAATTAATTATTCTTTCTTTAATCATATTTAATCCATTTTCCTTAATATTTAATGTAAATCTTTCCCATAAATGTGTTATGCGTGTGAGAGATTTAAGCCCATTATCCTTAATCTTTCATATCTCCATGTAAATCTTTCCCATAAATGCATGCATAATATCGTCAGTACGTCGTTGATCTGTGTGTTGAGTGGATGGCAATTAAAGAATTTCACTGACAAGGTATTTATTTCTTACTGAGTTACGAGTTAAAATTTGTAGTTGCACTATCCACCATCCACATAAACAAATAACCAGTTGTAATCAACGATCATGGTTACAGTGCAAATTTTAAGGCTTGATACGTGTCATCATTTCGGTGAATTCCTACCAAACTTTGTTTCCTTCAAGAAATTTGGGCCAAAATTAAACTTCAGCCATTGATCTACAATCATCAAATGGTCTCAAATAATACATTTAATGATATAAAACAATGGATGTTATCATGTTAGGTTGTGTCCATGTGTGATCAGTGATATTCACAACAAATAAAGGTGATATGCGCTGGACGTGATATTGCATTAATTACAATGTTACTTCTCTAATAAATTTTCATTTGGCATTAGCCCACATGACAAGTCCCATCCTTTGAAAATTGCCAATAAAATAAATCAAATATTAAACGATAGATAAAATTCGCCAATACAATTATTTTTTTCCCTTCAAAAGAAAATCATTCACCTCATATATTATATTTTTTTAATTCAAAAGAAAAAAAATCGCCTCATACAATATATATTTTCCCCACATTAATGTATTATTTACTAGGATTTTATGGAATTTGCATTCGGCAAGGAAAACATTCGCCTTCGCCTTTATTTTATTTTCCTAATTTGGAAAAAAAAATTGCCTTTATCGAGAAAAAATTCCCCCTAAAATAATGTAGGATTCGCCACGATTTTACACTTTTTCCTACAAGGGGGTTTCTTAAAGTTATCCCTGGTTCCTAATGTAGAGTTGTAGAATTATGTGATTTCCTGGGGTCTAATATTGCATAATTTCTCCAAGTTGTGTTAGATTTTCCTCTACTAAGGCTTGATTTCTTGATACATTATAACTAGATTGGTATTATGAAAACATTTTTCTTATTTTTGGAGTCTAAGTTTCTTTCCTAAAATGGTTTTTCTAAGATAAACTTCGTACCATTATGGTTTTTAATTTTTTCTATATACTTTATTTTTCTAATGTTAGATCATATCATGCTTGCATGTTTCTTGTTATCAGCTTCCTTGCAATCACTTCATGTCTTATCCGTCATTTAATTCTCTTGAGAATCCAAAGCATATATAACAAAATTAATTATGTAAAGAAATAAAAATACATGCTTGTTTACTCATTTCCAAAGGTACAAAATGATGGTTGAGTAAAAATGATAAATATGATTGTTTGATTATCCCCAAACTTACTAAGGATTGTGATTTCTTTTAATTAAATACAATCATTTTTAAACATATCAAAAATATATTGATGAAAATATATTTTAATTATTTGCGGAGAAAATTTTGGTGCAATATATCATTTTTCATTTTCATCCTACTGTTTTCCTTCTAAAAAAAATGTAATGGAAAATAATCATTTTTCGCAATGGATGAATTTGGTAAATTGGTGGACCATTTTTAGTGAACTAACAAACCAAATACTCACAAAATAACAAGTTTGAAAAAGAGAATATTTGAGAATTTTGATCTCAAACACAAAAAGGAATAATTTTTCATTGTAAACCATTATAACATGTAGTTTGCATCTGTACAGTCCGAAAAAGTAAGCACCTAAGTTGTGCTCAATTTAGGATCATTTTATGCCTATTTTAGTGTATTTTCTATGGTAGGACCTCATCTGGCACTAAAAGGTACTTAAATTCAAATATGGGTCCTCCACCTCCTTCAATCTTGCTTAAACTTGAGGTTGGCACTTATTTTTACGCATTTTTTCCCATTTTCCATCCAATCCCATAATTCATTTCCTCACTTGAGACCTATTCATTCATTTTTGGGCTTTTTGACCCTTCTTCGGCCCAAAGAAGAGTTGTCCTTTCATTTCTTGCACATACTCCATCTCCCAACTGGTCCTCAATGAGAAGCAAAGGTATTTCTTAGTCAAAATTTCCAATTAGATGTTTCTTGCAAGAAGTTGTACTCAGGGATCAGAAACAGTGATACCTTTTATTGTAAATCAAGGTGATGTTCAACGTTGATCATCCTAAATCACAAAATATATTAAATTATGACACTAGAAACATTGGTTTCTTAGGTGGTTGTTAGTTAGATCGAGCACCAACATGTTTACACAGGTACCCACCAGTCCTAGAACCCTTTTCCATTTGCAACCTGACTAAAAAAAAGACTAACTAAAGAGAGGATAAAAAGGAGAAGAATATGAAATAAAAATGAATCATTCAAACAATGGTCGCTACAGTGATCTAAATCTTATACCGAGGTAGCATAGTCTAAGCGCTACCTAGGTTTATCAAAAGAAGTAAAATGAAGGCATTCAAGAACCAGCATACTCAAAGCACAAGTGGCCCAAACCGTTCACCCATTAAGAAAGAAGAAATATTTCCAAAGAGAGAATCCTTCAAATACCTCTACTTCAAATATCATCAGAAGATAGAGAAGGGTGACTAGAAATCTCTATCAGGGCTATGGATGCCTGATTGGCAGTAGAGAAAGGTTATATTTGGACTTGGGGAAAACTTTTTCATGGCTATGGACGCCTAAATGGTAGTAGAGCAAGGTTAGATTGGGACTCGGGGGAAACTTTTTCGGGGCTATGGATGGCTGACTCGCGGTAGAGCTCTTCTCGAGAAGCCCTTGTCAACATTGTGAAGGTTGGTTTTGGCTGATATTTGTCTAAGATATCTTCGTCAAAAGGTCAAAGGAATGAACACACAAGTACACACATAGGAAGAAATGATAGGAGACTTCAATTTTGATAGTTGGTGAAAGAATATGTCCACTGATGGTTCTTATGTTTGGTTTATTGCAAGACATGTTTCCAAAAGTTGTTTGCTAATAAAGAAATGCCTCGGTCATTTCTCCTTTTCTTTGGGCTATTTACGTGGTTCCATAACACACACCCCATTTCGGCCACTTGGCCTAATGGGGACCCATTTTTTGGGGGGTCTTTCAGCCTTTTGGTTGATTTGATTAGGCATCTGGTGAGTCAGATTGAGGACCCATATGCTCCCGATAGTTGGATGTCATTTGAGTCAACTTTGGTGTTTTTCCCTCTTTTCTTTCCTTTTTCTACTTCTTTTTTGTTTGTGTTTTTTAGACTTCATTTTAATTTCCTTGCGTACAGACTTAGTTGTTCTTTTTTAATTTATTTTTTTCAATAAAGATTGTTGATGAGGCATCCTGTGTGATTGCAGAACTGAGAATATCAATGTGTCATGTTATGAACTGGTGAGTTAGAGAAATTCTTCGATGGGATTTACTTGCAGCTGTATGAAGATGAGAACAAAGAGAATTTATATTCTACCAAGAATATTGTTCAACAATTCATGGGAATTGTGACCACAGTGATCAAAAAAGATGATTTGCAATAGATGTTTTAGCTCAAGGAAAATATGAAGCAGATCATGGATGACATTGAAGAAGTTCAAAAGTTTGAAGCATACCTTTCCAGGTTTAGGGAGAGTCAACAGGGGAAGCTAAATTTGTGGAGTTACTCAGTTTTGATGAAGTCGTAGAAGTTGCATAGAGATTCTACAAAGCTCACCCCAGGATGCTGCCAAAAAACTTAGCCATTTTTTCAGTCATGAGATTTTTGGATTTTTGAATTTCACAGATGTCTACAACCCTGAAACCTAGAAACCCTGAAAAACCTAAGTTAATTCATTTTGGACTTAGCCATTTTTCAGTCATGAGATTTTCACAATTTCAGATTTCAGAGATGTCCACAACCCCGAAACCTCGAAAATCCTAAAAAATTCATTTTGGACTTAGCCATTATTCAGTCATGAGATTTTTGGAGTTTCAAATTTTGGAGATATCCTAAACCCCAAAACCTCGTAACTTTGAAACCAATTCATTTGGACTTAGCCATTTTTCATTCATGAAGGTTCAAAGGTTCGGAGTTTGGAGGTTTAGAGGTTTGAAGGTTCAGAGTTCGGAGGTTCAGAGTTTGAAGGTTCGAAGGTTCATAGGTTCGAAGGTTTAGATGTTCGATATTTTTTATATTGCATTTTTCAGAGGTCTACGACCCCGAAAATCTAGGGTCATCAAATTTCCAAACTTAGTCAACTTTTGCAAAATGGAGATTTTGACACTTAGCCATTTTGCAGAGGCTTGTTTTTTGGCCTTTTGGCCTCCGAAAGTCTGAAATTTTGGAGGACCCAAAATTTGATTTTTCATTCTTAGTAAATTTTTCCCCTATCAAATTTCAAAACAAAGGTCAGGATCTAAATTATGGGCCATTCCATCATGAGATATTTTTTGCATGAAAGCAGAGTTTCAGATCAAATTGATCAACAACTAGGGTTCATTTTTGCATGACTAAAGGTCTTCTATCAGTCTTCACCGCATAGGGAACTCCAAACAAATATTCCAAGGGAGAACTCAAAGATTAAAAGGAAGACTTCAGTTAGAAATGGTGGAGCTCCAGTTCCTTTTTCTCTTCTTTCTGAGTGATTTTGACCCTAAATTCATGGGAAAACTGAATGTAAACAGATCAAGGATCCATGCAGACAATTTAGCATCAGTTTAGTAGTAGTTTTATTTAACAAGCTTTAGATTTAGCTTTGTTTTCATTGTTTTTAGAGTTGCTAAAGCCCTATTTTTGGGGTTCAAACTTTGTAGATCAAAGCACTATATATTGTAATCAAAACAACGTAATATGGTCAGAGTCTTGATGCAATAAAGATCTATAATTGGTGCTTCATTCATGGTGTGATACTTTTCTACTATCTACACAAAATTAATGAATGTGTTTGCTTATTCATTCCTTTCAAAGAGCCAATTGTGTTTATTGTTTCTCGAATCTGTGATTCTTTACATTGGAGTTTGTTGTTGTTCATCTACCTCATTGTGACGAATGTATGGGAAAGCTCATCTTTGGGTTCAACGATAAATCTATCACATGTGTGTGCACATATTGGTGACTTCACGATTTGATAGATTTTGAAAATCTTGCACGCTTGAAATACATTTTCTCTCCTAATGATTACATCTATTGGGTATATAATTGCGACATGGTCTAATTTATATCTAGTGGGTTTCTCCAAATCTCTTCGTCATTCAACTTTGCAAGGAAGGATTAACAATGGTTTATGTCCGTTAGAATTTCATTTTCAGCAAACATTACTTTATTCTTGTCACCCAACTCTTTTAATTTCCTGTCATAAATCTGAAAGCAATTGGAATCATCTTTAGATTTTAAACATAAATTTGCATCATTAGTAAATTACATTCACTGATAAACCAAAAAATACAAAAAAGTACTAAATTTGTTTTGTATTTTGACTTCTTGAAAGTACCAGCAAAGGCCTCCTCGTTAAAATTCACATTTATCTTCAACTGAGTTACCAAGCAGGTTGTACCACGACCACGGAGAACCTTGGGAATAACTTCTTTATTCTTTCAAGAGAGGAAATTGAATCTCAAGATCCTATCAATTGACTTGTATAAAAATAAATGCTCAACAAAAGTGGCGCTAGACGGAGAGAAAAGACTGAAAAGATGGATAACATTGGATCTTCCTCACTAGAACGGTTTGAGCGAGTGCTTAGATCATCTCCAAAAAGAGGAAAGTTCCTTGAACTCAGTCATCACCGTACATCTCGCAACAACAAAGGAAAGTCAAGAGATAACCCCTCTCACCATCACGTTGATCCACAGAATCCGCTTGGACAAAAATCACACATCATTTTCCTAACTATCCTTACAACCATAAACCAAAATCAGAACTTTCAAAATCAGAGAATTGGTGGTATGCAAACCCTCCATCACCACGTCAACAGAAGTGGTGCTAGAAGGAGGGCCAAATCAAAATATTTCATGGTTACATGCATACTTTAATGGGTTAGATCTTGAGGATATCTAGCTTCAAAATGCCCATGCTGAAACCTTGGATGCAAGTATTTTACCTCCCAATGATGTTTCTTTGGCTATATTGTCATATTCTTGTTATACTCCAACACTTAATACATCAATTCATGATGATACTTCACATGGAGATCTTTTTGGCCAGTCATATGTGCATGATAAGTGGTGCAAAAATGGAGACAAAATGGGTCTAAAATTTTACAGAAATCAAGAACTCAAGTTACCAAATGATTTTTCCGCAAAAATCAGTCATGAGGTATCAAGACATGACAAACAAACCCAAGAGGATGAGACATATTCAATGTTTCCCCAAAATTATGGTCATGGAAAATCAACAAGTGAGAAATATTTAACATCTTCAAAAGATAATTTTGATGACTCTTTTGAGGTTGAAAAAGGTTCAAAAAATAAAGATGAAGATACTCATAATCTATGTTGGGTGGATATTCCACTTGAGAAAAGTAGACTGAATGAGAGGTTGCAAGAATTGGGTATTCCTATGTCATTATCATATTTTTCATGGATGGATGGATGTAGGATACACCTCACAAACCAACATTGTGAGGTTGATTGCCTTGTTTTCCTTGGGAATATGGACTTTTATTTGAAAGAGCCAACTATGTTTATTGTTTCTCGAATATTTGATTCTTTAAATTGGAGTTTTTTGTTGTTCATATACCTTGTTGTGATGAATTTATAGGAAAGACCATCTTTGGGTTCAACGATAAATCCATCTCGTGTGTGTACACATCTTGGTGACTTCACGATTTGATAGATTTTGAAAATCTTGCATGCGTGAAATGTATTTTCTCTCCAAACGATTGCATCCGTTGGGTATATAATTGTGACGTGGTCTAATTTATATCTAGTGGGTTTCTCCAAATCTCTCCATCATTTGAATTCGCAAGGGAGGATTAACAATGGTTTATGTCCGTTAGGATTTCATTTTCAGCAAACATTACTTTATTTTTGTCACCCAACTCTTTTAATTTCCTATCATAAATATGAAATCAATTGGAATAGTCTTTATTTTTTAAACATAAATTTGCATCATTAGTAAGTTACATTCACTAATAAAATAGAAAATATGAAAAGTACTAAAGTTGTTTTGCAGTTTGACATCTTGAAAGTACCAGCAAAGGCCTCCTCGTGAACATTCACATTTATCTTCAACTGAGTTACCAAGAAGGTTGTACCATGACCACGAAGAACCTTGGGAATAACTTTGTTATTCTTTCAAGAGAGGAAATCGAATCTCGAGATCCTAGCAATTGACTTGCATAAAAAAAATGCTCAACAGATCTATTGTTCCATTTTTTCATTCTTCCACTTTAAAATTTTACACATCCCAAGTAAGAACAAACCTTATTCCCACTATGTGCTTGAGTCAACCCTTGAGCCTAGTGGGGATATCATTTCTTCCTAATACGCAAATCACGGAATGGGGATTAATTTACCTCTTATCATTATTTCCTATTTCCTATTGTACATTTTGATGAGCCAGAATTCTAACATTTTCATTCTAATTTTGATGTTAGATTTCATTCACAATGGAATTCACTAAAGTATACTAGTGTGTCATAACATATGTGGTTACATTCCTTCTTACTTATTTTTATCAAACACATGGACTCAATTATGATTTCTTGCATTTTATGATGTTTGTATTCCTTCATGGTATTATTTCATATGGCATTATGAGCTTATCCAATATCCTTCTCCCTTATAAGCCATGTTTCAAATCCCTTATCAATATTTTATGTGTTTTTATCATTAAAATCTTAACAAAATGCATGGAATATGTGGATAAACCTAAGGATGACACTAATTTCAATCCTCTTAATCCTAATCCTTTGATACCTAGTAATCATGATGATATAAATCTACCTCTTAATGACCCCATTGTAGTGATACCTATATCTCCTCTTCCTCAACCTACTTTAATGGATAATCTTAGAGAAGCAAGCTTATAATGTAAATCCTTGGATGATATTAACCAATCCTCATTTTATCAAACATTATCCATAATCCCAAAGTCCAACACTTTCTTGATAATGTTTCCCCAAGAGTTTCAAATAGACAAGAAGATCATGATAAGCCTTCTTCTTCTTCACCACCTAAAAGATGATAGGAATAGTGATGGAGCACCTCCTAAAAATAAATTTTGTCCTCATATTCCTCCTTATACCACACATTTTAGTAAATCTCAAGATCAACCTCCTTCACACTCTGCATTAAAATCTAATTACAACATGGGATATGATATCACTACTCAACAAGGATATAAGGGCTTAGGACTTGGTATTAATTAACAAGGCATTAAGGCCCCTATTGATCTTCCTTCACAAAGAACTATATTTGGTATAGGTTTAACTCCTCAAGATAACCCTTTACCTTCCTCATCTCAACCAAAACCTCCCCTTGACATTCTTTTGCCAAAACCAACTATTGTTCCTCAACCTTTTGATGATCGCTTGGGGTTGGCTAAAATAATCTTTTAGAGAATTAGATGTGATTCAAGAATTTGATTCCCTTATATAAATTTTTCCAAAAGATCAAAGGCCTATAAATGGTCAATTTATATTTTTCTTTCATCGTAGTAACAAACATTCTCTTGTTGATTGTGTTGAGGTTAGACAATTTATTCAAGATTTGGTAGATGGATGTCTTCTTTGTTTAACACTAGATATTTTAAATTTCTTCAATATAAAAAATATACCTTAGCATCCCCCTTTCTCCTATCATTTTGTTCTCCATTATTAAAGGATCTTTGCATAGTGTACATTTATGGCATCATAATAGGAACTTTTCCTTGCTTCCTCACTTGGGGGGGAAGTTCTCATCTTCTTTCTAAGGATTCTTTTCTCTTTTAATGCAGTCAAGGTAGAGAAATGTCAAATGATCAGTTTGATCCTTGCATCCAGTACAACACAACATGAATAAAAAGAACACAAGCCAACAATGAGAGAACAGCCTTAGATTATGATCGTAAAATCAATTACAATAGATCTGCAACATGCGGTCTCACATGCCCTAAACACATGCCTGATTAGATCATAAATCTCTTACAAACCCTATCCAAGTTATGCTAGATAAACTTATGAAAACTCTCTTATCACATAGGAACAAGTTCATAAGCTTACATAGTAATTACAATCATCAGTCGACCTAGATAAGATCACATTTTCCAAGAATAATAAAACGTGTTACAATAATTAGGTTGGGACCCAAAATAGCTAGATAAACCTCCATACAAATAATAAGAGATGTGATAAAAAAAAATAAGTTGGCCTCAAATGTAGCACTTAGCTAGCATAAACACACTCAAAAAAACCAGCCAGACGATCAGGAAAAATAGTGGAAAACCAACCACGATCGGTAACATGAAGAACAGTACACTCACGTAAAGAAATAGCAATAACTCTCATGCAAAGAAACCAAATGAGGTGAAATCATAGAAAATGATCCAACATGAAGCCACGAACACATAGCCATGACCACAACCAACAAGAAAAAGTATAGATCTATCATAAACAAAAATGAGACTAAAAGAAAATAGGCTAACAACTGAAAGAAAATGTTTTTGGTTAACGCAAGATTACTTAGATCCCAATATCTGAGCTCTATTTTCTTCATATGCTTCTTAGGATATTGTTGTTCAACATCTGATTAACCACTGCTACTACAATATAATTCATGATACTCATATAAATCAACAACATTGAAAACTGGTGATTTATCCATATCCTCAGGTAATTCCACTTCATATGCATTTCCTAAATCAAATCTCCTCGAGATCTTACAAGGACCAAGCTTCTTCATCTTCAAATTATCATAAGTACCAACTATAAATATACCCTTCTATAAATACACCATAACTTCATCTCCCACTTGACATTCCTTATGTCTCCTCTTCATGTCAGCTCTCCTTTTATAAACTTGGTTCATTTCTTCCAAATGATGTCTCACTCCTTCATGTAATTGTTCAGGCTTAGAATTGTCACCCCAACTCAGGCATTAGGGCTACACGACAATTCCATCCTGACAATGGAAACCTCCTCTAGCTGTGGGTGTACTATGATTGAGAAGGAGTCTCCAGATTCTAGGTCGGTCCCTATTGAATTTGGGATATCACCTCCTAATTTGAAACTTGATGGGGAAAATGGAAGAATGATTTAAAACTAAATGGAAAATGGGGTGATACACCAAAATGACATCAGACTTTATTTGGAAAAACTTATGCAATAATCTTAACTCATATACCACATTTTGATACTTTGAATCTCTGATCAACATATAGGTTAAAAGACTTGGCTACTAGGGTATAGACCAAAAATAACTTAATCAGTCAACAAACATACATATTCTTCATGAGGTC
>MU224286.1:977883-991935 GCA_018584345.1 Thuja plicata | reverse complement strand
TTTAGCATGGGTGAATGGGTTGAGAAGGGTTAGAACCCATGGTAAAGGTGGGTGAGAGGGGTTAGGTTAGGGTTTAAGGGAATATTAATAAATGAAATAAACTTATTTAATTCATTTAGAAATATAGAATTTAATTATTTAAACAAATAAATTGCTTTTTAATAATTAAGGGACTATAGCCATTTTAATAAAATTAATAGGCTAGGGGAATGGGTTGGATTGCAAGTGACATGTGATATAGAGATTTATTTAATTCCTTCATATTAAATACTATAGCCATGTTTGATTTAGATTTGATCTTATTGGTCGATATTGATGTAAATTGTATGGCTACAATAGATAATATAAATCAGTGATAAAAATCACCTAGGACATTAAATTGATTCAAAGAATTATGCCAAACAGTAACAGGGTCGTTTGGACATAACTCGAGGGTATGATCACACTTAGGGAAAATAGGGTCCATAGTTGCAACAGACCGAAATTAGGTGGTTACAATAGTTGTATCTTTGTTTTCAACATTTGAACTTGTTATTTCACTCCTTTACTTTGCATTAGTCATGGGTACACTGAAGGTTCTCTTTTTATGGCCATGAACCCATATCATGCTCTACGGCATCTATTGTTATGCATCTCTGTTGAACTATTCCTTAACTTTCATCTTCTTCTGTTATGGCTTATAACCGTGGCTTCATGGATTCATGCATTATATCTGCTATTCCCCGTATTTACATGGGCTTTATTCAATACGGCTCCATGTATTTTGTTGAACTCGCTATTGTTTATCTGTTATTTTGCACATGCGGGTTCGAAGGTTTATGAACCCGAACTTGTTCACCATAGTTCACATGCCATACGCGGTACTCACTGTGTGTAATGCTTACTATACCGTGACTGTTATACCATGCGGTGACTTGCTTACCATGCATGAGCTGGGTTTATAACTTATCATCAGCTGTGGGTTTGAAGTGTCATTGCCTTCATTGATATTCTTCTGCTAGTTACACATGCTCTGTTCTAGTTTATACATATTTTCCATTTTATGTTCAGCTTGCATCCTGTAGCTTTGTCCACTGTAAATAATTCACATTGATGTTGAATCTGCACTTTAATATGATAAGTACAACAAGATGAAAATGTCTATTTTCTGTTAATGAGGTTTGAACACGGTTTCGTGACACTCAATAAAAACAAACTGTAAACATTTTATCATTTTATGGCTCAATCTTGAAGCACATTTTTGTATTTAGTAACAAATATGTTTATAGCTTGAAAATGTACTTTTGAAATAGCAAGGACATATTATACCAGTATTTATGCAGCACCATTTGTATCTTGAACTGAAAAGTTGGCAATCATTGGCATTTCTTGTAGCACTCTTATCATGGAAACCAGCTTGATCTGCATCTTTGACAATGACTGAATATGAAAACCAGTCAGCTATTATCTGCAAGATAATCTGTTAAACTCTCAAATAACACCATTATGAAATACATTTATCTGAAAAAGTTCTCATTTTCAAACGTACTAAGTCCCTTTAATTCAGGCACCATTAATAAAAAGGATAACATACACCACAATGACCAATAGTATTAAAAGGTTTCATGTGAGAAACAAGTCCCTTTAACACTACCTTGCAGTGAGTTTCAATGTACATTTCCTTATTTCATTTAATTTTCCAGATTGATATGCAGTATTGAAAACTTGATTGCTACAGTATGTTATTTGTTTCTCATGTATTGCTTAGATCCAACAGGATCTAATCATATTTTCCTTTCTCATGCAGATATGAAACCCTAAATACCTAGATGTAGATGGAGACTCAGACTCATGAGGACCTAAATGCAGAGACCTAACAGACAACCAGCTGACACAAATCAATACAAAAGGCAATGCATGGGACCCCTATTCCATACTTAAATCTTTCTTTTCAATTTTGCAATGTACTCTAAATATTGATGAAACATGGAACAAGAAAGGACATTTGTATATCACATTCAGTTTGAAAGCACAATGTAATGATTATTTATGAATTTTTGGAATCTTTTGGAATAATAATCAATACTTAGAGTACAATAATGACATCTAGAATGAATGCAATAAGGACATGCAAACTAACAAAACATGCAAGGCAGTGTTAATTTAGACAAACAAATGCAACGTTTTCCTACTAACGCTTATGTATTGTATGTTATATTTTTGAGTAACAGTAATGACTTCATAACCTCAGCAAACTCTTCACCTTCAACACTCTTCTTAACTTCATGATATATATCCCTTAATTATTTTATTCCCTTAGGATTAAACCCAGTAACCACTTCAAATGGTGTCTTCCCTGTACTCCTATTTACTGAATTATTGTAAGAAAACTCTTCTTGTGGTAAAACTAAATCTCAACTTCTAGGCTTATCTCTAACCAAACATCTCAACAAGTCCCCTAAAATCATGTACAAAACTTATTTTTTCTCCATCATTTTATGCATGAAAAGTAGAACTAAACTTTAAATCAACTTTCAACTTCTTCCAAAGTGTCCTCCAAAAATAACCTACAAATCTACGATCCCTGTCTGATATAATGCTCTTAGGTAATCCATGTAGTCTCACAATCTCTTTGAAAAACAAATCAGCTACATGCACTACATCTGTAGTATTTTTACATGGAATAAAATGTGTCATCTTAGAAAATCTATCTATAACCACAAAAATAGAATCATAGCCTCTTTTTGTTCTTGGCAAACCGAGTAAAGAATCCATACTAATCTCCTCCCAAGGTATGATAGGCACTGTCAAAGGTGTATAAAACCCCACATTCTGACTACTTCCTTTTGCAACTAGACATACCTTGCAACTTTGTACAAAATTCCTCACATCCTTTTGAACTTGTGGCCCAAAGTAATTCTCACTCACCAAAGCTATTGTTTTATCAATGCCAAAATGTCATGCTAAACCTCCACTATGTTTCTCCTTAATTACATTATCTCCCACAGAACTCCTATGTATACATAATTGATTACCTCTAAAAAACATTCCATCTTGAATGAAATAATATATCCACTTACTTCTGTTAGTAACAATAGGATCCTTACAATATATTCCAAGATTCAACAAATTTTGGATCCTCCTCATACAAGGTCTTCAATTCATCAAAACCCAATACTGCAATCTTCATCTCAGTTAACAATGTCCTTCTTCTACTTAAAACATCAACAACTTTATTTTCCACACCACTCTTATGTTTCAACACAAATGTATAGCTCTGCATAAACTCAACCCATCTCATATGTCTCTGATTCAACTTACCTTGGCTACCCAGATACTTCAATGCTTGATGATTGATATATAATAAAAACTCCCTAGGTAACAAGTAATGTCTCCACTTATTCAAAGCTTGAATTATAGCATAGAATTCCTTATCACACACTGAATACCTTCTATTAGCATCATTCAACTTCTCACTAAAATAAGCAATAGGTCTCACTTCTTGAGTCAAAACAGCTCCAATTGTGTTTCCACTAGCATCACAGTCTACTTGAAATACCTTATTGAATTTAGGTAAAGCTAATAACGGTTCTTTGGTCACCTTCTGCTTCAACAACTTGAAACATTTGTGTGCTCCATGTGTCCATTTAAACTTCCTTTTATCTCCTCTCATAGTTTTAGTCAGCTATCCATAGATTGAATAAAGTGTCTAATGAACTTTTGATAGAAACTATCTAACCCATGAAAAGATCTTACTTCTCCAAGAATCTTAGGTGTAGGCCACTCAAAAATGGCTTTCACTTTCTCAGGATCCATCTTCAATCCCTCAGTAGATATTACAAATCCCAAGTCTACTAACTCATTTTTAATGAAAGTAGACTTCTTGATGTTTATCAACAACTTCTCTTCTCTCAACCTTTGCAATACTTTTCTAACATACATTAGATGTTCTTCTTTTCTCTTACTAAAAATTAGAATATCATCAAAATACACAATGACAAACTTACCCAAGAATTTCTTCAGGACTTCATTCATTAGCTTCATGAAAGAACTACGTGCATTAGACAATCCAAAAGGCATTACCAATCATTCATACAATTCCTTATTTGTCTTAAATACAGTCTTCCACTCATCACCTTCTCTAATTATAATCTGATGATACCCACTCTTCAAGTCAATCTTGGTGAAATACTTAGCTCCACTCAAACAATCCATCAAATCATCCATCCTCGTTAAATAAAATTGATACTTAATTTTAATTTGATTAATGGCTCTTGAATCAGTACACATCCTCCATTTTCCATCCTTCTTAGGTTCCAATACAACAGGTACTGCACATGGATTCAGATGTTCTTTGATCAACCCTCTCTACAACAAATCTTGCACTTTCCTATTAACTTCTTCATTATCTGTTGGTGTCATCCTATATGCTACTTTATTTGGTAAACTAGCTCCTGACTAATACTTCTTTCAGGTGATAATCCATCAATTACATTATTAGATATGATGTCAGCATACTCACTCAACAATCTAGAATTTTCCTTAGGATGTTCTTCTACCAAAACATTCTTCTTAGATTCCTTAGGTACTAAATAAAAACATACATTATTATGCTTCATGCCATCCAAAAACTTCCTTCCATCTAATAAAAAAAATTCTTGCACTGGTACACACTTCATTCTTAAGAGGTTCTTCTAAATGTAATAGATTTTGTTTCATCCCATTAGCAACAATAGTATAAACATTCCTTCTACCATCATGTATGGCTTTCCTATCATACTACCATGGTCTGCCCAACAATACATGACACACATCCATAGGCATAATATCACACAAAACTTCATCATAATATTTCCCAATCTTGAATTTAACTAAGCATTGTTCACTTACCAGTACCTTATGTTCATCTTGTATCCATGCAATCTGATAGGGTTTAGGATGCTTCATCCTCTGTGACTTCAGTTCATCAACTAACTCCTCTAAAGAAAGATTATCAAAACTTCCACTGTCTATGACAACATTACACACCTCCTTATGCACCTTACATCTTGTTCTAAATAAATTAATCCTTTGTATAGACTCCTCTTGTTCTCCATGATATAGAATCCTCCTAGTCATCAGGGTTGCACCTTCATCTACTTGATTATTATTCATTGAATCGGTTGACTCTTCATCAGCAAATATTGTTCTCCTACTAATCTTTGCTTTCTTTTCAAAGTTACCTTGTTTGCATTCAAAGGCTCTATGCCCTACTTCACCACATTTGAAACAAGTGCCATTGAACTTCCTTCTTTCACCACTTCCTTTCCCTTCATTCTGATAGGAACTCCTATCACTCCTCTTATACCGATCTATGCCCTTAACTTCAGGCTCATGTCTACTCAGATCTATAGTAAAATCTACATCTACCTCTTTGAAACATTCCTCCTCTATATCTTTGTCTTTTCTCATGCTTTCTGTTCATCTTCTCTTGAGCCTTCAAGGCCCACTTGTAAGCCTCTTGCACACTCCTAATCGACAACAAACTCATTTCATCTTGAATGGAAACCCTCAAACCATTAATATACCTAGAAACTTATTCAGCCTCATCATCTACATGACCTGATCTGATGTTCAACTTGTAGAACTCTTCAATATAACCTTTAACACTTAGGTCTCCTTGCTTACAATTCTATAAATTCCTAAACAAGCTAACTTGGTAATCCTCAGTTAAGAACTTAGCCTTCAACTTATTCACCATCCTATCCCAAGATTTGATCTTGTCTTTACCTCTTCTCTATCGATCCATCTGTAAATGTTCCCACCATTGCGATGCATGTCCTTTAAACTTGGTGCAAGCATACTTTAATTTCATGTCTTCATTATTCCCTTCAATCTCAAAATACTTATCCGTCTTTGTGATCCAATGTATCAACTCATCGGCATCTAGGTTACCATGATAATCAAGTGGGTTGAAATGAGGTCTTCAATTAACATTTGATTCAACTCAGGTTGTGCTTCACGGTTATCTCCTTCTACAACTTCATTATGGTTCTCTTCATCTCTTTCTTCATCACTTGCATCTTCTATATATTGTCCTCTCCTA
Organism: Thuja plicata; assembly: GCA_018584345.1. Taxonomy (NCBI): domain Eukaryota; kingdom Viridiplantae; phylum Streptophyta; class Pinopsida; order Cupressales; family Cupressaceae; genus Thuja; species Thuja plicata. The sequence continues at coordinate 985,871 of MU224286.1, read as the reverse complement.
TGGGTTGTCTCTATTACTTCTAATCTTCAAGATATCTGCCTCAACAAATCCAAAATATTTGGATCTACATGTCGTGTTCTGCCTCTAGCATTTATCCTGGCAATCTTCACAATCCACAATCATCCTAGGTTAGATCCTCTCAACCACCACCCCAGAAGCAAACCCTAAGGATGAAAAACCTTGCTATGATACCACTTGATGAATTCAAGGATGGAGAAACCTCAAAATATCAGTCTGATCCTTGTATCCAACACAACACAACATGAATGATAAGAACAAAAAGACAACAATGAAAAAATGAGAGATCAGCCTTCGATTATGATCGGTGAATCAATTACAATAGATCTGCAACATGAAGTCTCACATGCCAGACATACATGCCTGATTAGACCATCAATCTTTTACAAAGTGCATCCAATTTACACTAGATAATCTTATGAAAACTCTCTTATCCCATAGGAACAAGTCCATAAGCTTAAATAGCAATTACAATCATTAGTCGGCCTAGAAAAGATCACATTTTCCAAGAATAATAAAACATGTTACAACAATTAGGTGAGGACCCAAAACAAATCAATCAACCTCCAATGAAAATAATAAGAGACGCGATCAAAAAAATAAGTTGGCCTCAAACATAACACTGAGCTGGCACGACCGCGCTCGAAAAAACCAACCGAGCGATCGAGAAAAAGTTCATAAACCAAACCATGATTGGTAACATGAAGAATAGTATAGTCCTGCAAAGAAACTGCAATAACTCTCATGAAAAGAAACCAAATGAGGTGTGATCACATAAAATAATCCAAAATAAATCAACGAACACATAGCCACAACCACAACCAACAAGAACAAGTACAGATCTATCACCAAAAAAACCAGACTGAAAACAAATAGACTAACAACTGAAAGCAAATATTTTTGGTTGATGCAATATTTCTTAGATCCCAAGATGCTCCTGCATCATCTTTGTTGATCATATCTTTTGTACTATGATGTCCTTCCATGCACGGACTTATTGATCAGAATCTTTCTCCTTAATGATATTTCTATCTTCTTTTCAATTTCTTCCTTGCTTGGAAGTGCATATCTTTTACAATTGTCTTGATCACTAAGTTGACATAATGGAGTATCCCTTTTTATTTATCTTCTTCATATATTGATGGATTGGTATTATTTCATGTTGAAACAACATTTATGGTTTTATATGCTTTGTTTCACACAAGATAATTACATATTTTCTTAACAATCTTGTTCATGCCTCAAAGAGGGAATGTTTCTCACAAAATAATCTTCCATCTCTTTCCTTGATGACATGCTTACTTTATCATGTGATGTCTTCTTGGGGTAAATATGTTTGTTTTGCATTAAGAGTTTTCTTTGGCTTGTAGTTTATTTTTTCTTAGAATTGTATGTCCATTATAAAATGACTATCATTAAGGTACATAATATTTTTCATATCTCGCCTTCACACTTGAGGGGAAAGATTTCATGTTTTCCCTATTTCTTTCTTTTCTAAGGATCTACTTTTCTTAGTATAGTGGATTTTGTTTATCATATAACATTACTTTCTTATAAAGAATAGTTGTTTCAATTCAGGATTCTCTTTTATACAAGAGGTGTGTATCCTTGATCACAACCTCTTCTTTATTTGATAACCTATGTTCATAATAAAAAATTCCCTTACTTTGGGTTTTAAATTATGTTATCCTTCATCAAGAATCCATTTTTCATCTAGCAATAGGGGGCTAGAAGGGCACATTCTTATTATCTTCCTCTCTTTTTCTTGAAGATGACATCTTTGTTCAAGAACTCCTCTAGAAGTTAGACGTCTTGCAAACAAGATCTCTTCCTTGTAAGGGTATCTTCCCACAAGCAGACTATCCTTTCACGATTATCTATTTTCTTAGATTACAAAGTTGTCACTCTTTGCTAAGTTTATGGCATACATCATTTCTTTAAGGGTATCTCCTTGTTTTTGGAGGTAGGTATCCTTTCTTTTTCCTTGTGATTCCACCTATTTTTTCATCATAAGGAGAGGGGAATACATTCAACCTCCCATGTATATTATGAAGTTTTTATTTATTGACCCCTAAGGAGACAATACTTTCCTTAGGAATTATCATTTTTTATCCCTAAGGAAACAATGCTTTCATTAGGCCTGATCATTTTTCTTGGATCCACATGGAGACAATGCTTTCCATCAGACCGATCCCTAATCCACCTCTGTGTGAAAAACATTTTCAATTTTCCCATGTGTGCAAAACATTTTTAAGTTTCCCCTGTGTGCAAAACATTTTTAAGCCACCCATGTGCTCAAAACATTTTCAAAGTCATTCCTGCGCACAAATTTTCAAGGTGGAATTGACTAGTGTAACACAACTTCATAGGCCATCGATTCTCCTTTATCTGTCTCTCTTTGAGATGAGTGAAACTAGCATTACATACTTTTCTAGCCCTTCTACTCTTATCCTTTTCCTCTCTTCATAGTTATCACCTAGCATAACAAAACTTGCTATCATGTTGGATTCGTGGTCTTTCTCTCTTTCTTTCCATGCTCTTATAGTTATACTAGTGGTTAGATCATGGATTTTTTTATCATCTTTGGTGATGCTCTTACCCTTTATATGTGGTCACTTATGCTCTTGCAATATCTTTCTAATAATTATATTAGTGGATGATACATTTATCGATCGAGGTCTCCTCTACTAATTAATTTTGAGTTTTGTTTTTAGTACTAACCCCTTTTGTGTGTGGTGTCTCTTTTGTCTTTGTGTCTCTTTTTTTTGCTTTGTTTTCATGTCCTTATGCATAATTTGAGTTGATATACTTTGTTTGGGGGCTTGCATCCTTAAACTTAGTACTCTCTCTCTCTCTCTCTCTCTCTCTCTCTCTCTCTCATGAGCATTATCTTGTCTCATACTTCCGCTAAAGTGGGGGCTAAATGTATAGTCCTAAAAAGTAAGCACCTATCTTGTACTCAATTTAGGATCATTTAGTGCCTACTTTAGATAATTTCTAGGGTAGGACCTCATATGACACTAAAAGGCAATTAAATTCAAATATGGGTCCTCCACCTCCTTCAATATTTCTTAAACTCAAGGTTGGCCCTTGTTTCTAGGCATGTTTTCCCATTTTCTATCCAATCCCATAATTCATTTCCTCACCTAGGACCTATTCATTCATCTTCAAGATTTTTGATCTTCTCCAACCCTGAGATGAGTTCTCCTTTCTTTTACTGCACATACTCCATCTCCCTGACACCTAGACCAAATCTCGGACCATTCCCCCAGGAACACATATCCATTGGCGATGTGTCCCTAGGAGATTGCGCCCAAATTTTGCCCGAAGCCCAATGCTAGGGTTTGGGAGGAAAAACAGGACCCGTGGTCATCCTTCTCAAGTTTAAATCCTCTAAATGATGTGAGATGTATATAAACCTCCTATCCCTCCTCATTTGATCATTCATCATCTATTGTAAGAATCCATTATGCGCTATTGAATCCATCATCTATTATAAGCATCCATTATGCACTAGTGAATCCATCATTTATTGTAAGCGTCCAATATCCATTGCAAGCATTCAAGTCTTCTTTCCTCTCAAGAAAGTAAGGTTTCTTCTTCTATAGATCTATATTTTTTCCCCCATGAGAGGTAGAGTAAAGGAGTTTCTATCAAGGAAGGAGATCTGCATCCCTTCATCAAGTTTCATTCTTTTTCTCATTCCTCAATCAAACATTATGGAAAATTATATAATCTATTCTATGAGGTTTTGTCTTACATGATTTCCTTTTTTTTATGTTTAGTCAAAGCTATTACATCAACATACTTGATCACATCTAAAAAAGTAATTACATCTACAAGGTGTGATATACTTCATCTTCTAGATCTAGTCTTTTCTATATGATAGCGCGCTTTTCAATATTTCATTTCATTTCAAGTTTGATTCCTAAATAGGGTTTGACCAAGTAAAACCCCTTTTCACAACCTTTTTCCCCTATTTTTCTATTAAAATACCTCCAAAAATAGAGACCCCCCTGAACCAATAAACAAATGCCGGAAAAGCCTCTGAAAGCTTCAAACCCTCGCTGCTTCAACAAAGAACGAACAGCCAGCTGCAGAGTGGCTCTGATACCATGTTATGATTGCTAAACTGCAATCTTCCCAAGAACACCTGCATGCTAAGCTATTACATAAACAGAAGCAAAAGACAGAAGATAGAAGGATCTATGGAGGCCGATAGGCCAGAGACAGGAAAATCATTGTGCAAGAAAAAAGCTTCTATTAACACTAATTAAATTACAATACAATCTCCTTGATGTGAAATACAAAGCGGTCAATCCTTATAAAGGATACCGAAACCCTAAAAGGGAAACTACTAGGAAATAGAAACTGCCTAAGTGAAACTTAAGCACTAAAGAGTAATTACTAAAGATTACTCTAACAGGAAATTACTAGGATTGCAAGAAGCGGGGGATAGGTCCATAGATAAGGACATTAGAGTGTCTTTCTTTATGAACCTCCAAATGTAATAATGAGTTTAAGATAATCATAAGGAATATCAAAATAAACCACAACCATTAATACATGTCATGAAACTTGTAAGTGTCCCTTTTTCAAGGTTTCCAAAAGTCAATCTCTCATTGTTCAGCTCACAGACATGATTCTTAACAATGGTATGAATAAACATGCAATAACTTATGTAAGACTCATATACATAAGATTTATCTTTTCCTTCCCATTTTAAATTGCTCGTGAGATATAATACCCTTTTAAATTTTCTACTAAAATAAATGTATATATTTTCTTCACAAGAACTCGATTAGTAGTTGCTTCAAGATTTTTTGAATAACATAAAATAAAATCCTATTTATACCATTATTTTAAGAACATTGAAGCACTCAATAATGATAGACAATATTTCCAACATTACAAAAAAAATAGAAAACCAAAACAAAAGAGAATCACCTCCACACTGAAAAATGTGGCACAAAAATTCTTTGCATCTCTCTCAAAGCCCTCTCATTGATATTCTAGATTATATACAAGATCTTTGCAAGTCTATATCTCTTCTTCAATCACAAGTATTCTCACCAAAAAAATTGAATAACGTAATTAAAGTTTCATTTATCTTCATAAGATCCTCAATCCCAAATGTGTCAAGTAAATAAAGAGTCAAGGAGTTGGAAATCCCTAATTTTAATATATTTCCTTTGTTAAATGAATTGACCTTGAATCTCTACAACCTTAATAATCAAATGATGACATGCCTTTTTTTCTTATAGATTTTGTCAACAATTCAATTAGGGCATCTTTGAGGAGATAACTAGCAACTAAGAAAAGTAAATAGTTAATTGTTCTTAAACAAAAGACTTAAATAAGGTGAGTAAGTGGGAAGATATTTTATAATTTTCTTACCAAATATGTGCTCACATAACATCATGTCAAGAGAAAATAGCTCTCATATAAAAAAATGCAACAATGTAATTATCTTATCCCCAAATCCAACTATCCTTTCTAGATGCCTTAAATAAATCCCGACATATAAAATTTACTTTTTTCCACAAATCTAAGCCCTACACTCTACAAGTGAATTCAAGAATTTCAAAAAACATACAAATCATCCCAAGACACACAATACAACTCCTTTGCATGATATGTTAAGATAAATCACTAAGATATCAATTTACTATTTTAACACATATGGTCTTGAATCAAACTTGAGTCATATAATATAGGTTGCACTTACATTGATGTAAGATCATGTCTAATTGCACATGATGGAGTAAGACTACATACACACAATTCATTTTCATCATCTCCATAATTAACTGATATCAGTTTTACACGCATACACATCATAATCATCTCCATAATTAACTGATATTGACTTTACACACACACACATGCACACGTACACATGTGAGTGTGTGTGTGGATGTATGTCTATTGAACTTCAGGTTGTGTTGTATGTATGTATGTATGTATGTATGTACGTATGTACGTACGTACGTATGTATGTATGTATGTATGTATGTATGTATGTATGTATGTACACACATACATACATACATACATACATACACACACACACACACACACATATATATATATGTGTGTGTGTGTGTGTGTGTGTCATGGAAACCTTATGCAGACATCAAATATATTGTGCAAATAGATAGTTGAAACAACTAATAATAAATCAAGACATATAAATTCGTCACTTCTCACATAATCACATCAAATAAATCACATGATAAAAATGATCTTATGATCATCAAAATAACTAGGACATATAAGGAAAAACATGATTAAATTAACATTACTTTTAATCATCAATTAAATAACACACTATTATTGCAAATAGTTTGACTAGCAATGATAATATAATGGTATAAATCTATTACTAACATGTCTTGTCAATTGGAAATGATGGAGGAGAAATATCACATTTAAATCTAACCATAAAAATAATATTATATACAATAAAGCCATATAATTATATCAATACCTAATGTCAAAAAGGAAAATAGAATTATTTTTTGACTTTGGCATGTTTGTCATTGATGTCAAAAGGTGTTACTTGCAATGCTTATATAGTTGACTATGTGATTATCAATTGGTTGATGATGCTATGAAGTTGTTGGTTGGTGCTCAGAGTTATTATTATCATGATGCATTTCTTGGTTATGGACATGAGATATTATTGGTATATATTGCATTATTAGTCAAGGACTGACATATGTGATTAGATTATGTCATCATTATGGTAGGAATGGATGAATATAAAAGAAGATTGATAAAATAAATTTTATGTGTGTGAATGAAGAAGAAGACATGAATTTCTTATCTGTGCTACTTGTCGATTTAAGTTGAATCAAGGACATTTTGTGTAATTTTATGGTTTCTGGCACTATGGTGATGGAAACAAAGTTAACAATGAAAAGAATTAGTGAAAGTCTTGACTTCCATCCAAATTTGTGACAGGAGCAGAATAGTGTGGTCATAGGAATATAACAAAACAATAGTGTCAGTATATAAACCAAACTTTTGTACAGTCTATGACAAGAACAAATTAACAGTTTGTGGTGACAGGAATCTTGACTTTTGTATAATTTGTGACAGGGACACATTAATAGCATGTGACGACAGGAAGAAAAGGTTGCAGCAACAAAATGCAAGTAAAGATTAGTTTTTGTCACTTAGAAAACAGGAAGCCAACAAGACTGTGACACGATAAGTGACCAAACTAAAAACCCCCATTTGTTAAGAGTTCATTGAGTAAAATGAAGGTGTTTAATATCATGATTAGTGTTAAACATTTTTCTAAAACAAGTCTTTTAAAAATCATGATTCCAAGTTATTTGCAAATGGTATGCTAGAATAGGTATTTTTATGAATTTTTTTTAGACATCAATAGTCATTTAATCATGTGACTGAAATTTAATAAGATAAGAAAAAATGTTGTAATAAAAAAGGAAGTTACGGGTTCAGTTTCTGTGTGGAACCAACTGCTTTATCTTTGTTGATACAGTTTGTTGAAGATTGTTTTTGGTACAATCTTTTGTGTGTGATAAGGATTCAATGATATATAGTGATAATACATGTTTTAAATAGAGATGTGATAGTGTGAGAACCATAATATTGCTGTGTAGACACCCTAAAATGGATAGGCTTGCGACTTTACATTAAAAAACTAATTTTCATCTATTAATTAATGGTTTTTTTAATCATTAATTAATCATCTATTTTCCTCTAAATTCATTCCCCAAATCATCTAATCAGATTCCCAAAATTAATTAAATAATTAATTTTATTTAATTAATTAACCTTAATTGATTAATTACCATTAATTAATTAATTAAATTCAATTTCCTATAGTTTAAATTCAAATATTTAAACTTACTAATTAAATTCTTCCAATTAAATTAATTTAATTTCATTCAATAAATCAATTCTAAATAAAAAAGAATTCAATTATCTCACATGTT
>MU224286.1:966464-977833 GCA_018584345.1 Thuja plicata | reverse complement strand
TCCACCCATCTCTCCAGTCCACATGGGTAACTTCACCCACCTCTTCAGTTCAAAAAGGTAACTCACCATTAGCTCTTCAGTCAACCAAACTCTATCTCCTCTTTACCAAATGAAGAGGTGGAGTTTAATGATGGCTTCTCCAGTTCCCTTTGATCTCAACCGTTCATCTCCCTATCTCTAGGATTGATCTCAACCGTTCATTTCATCCCCAATTCCTATATAATAAACCCTTCATAACCATTTGAAGATCTCGTGCGCCATTACTATGTCAGTTTGGTTCTAGCATTCAAGCCATCTTGCGATCATACACATATTTCAATTAGCAAATTCTCGACACTTCTCAAGTCATAAACGCTGCCCCGCCAATATCGAGCATCAAGAACAGTGTTTCGGAAGGAGTAGAGAGAAACAATAGAAGCTTCAAGCATCATGGCGTTTGCATTTATTTGTTTTCCTTTCTCTTGCATGTACATTTTATTGATTACATTTTAGATTATTCATTTTAGTAGTTATTGTGTACTTGATTTATATCATTTGTGAAACCTTTGCTACTAACCCTTGCCTTTGGAAAGCTTGGGAACCACGGAACATGAAAGAAGGAGGTGTACATTTTGGTGAACCCGACGTGAATCAAACAGCCCAAATATCTCTTATAGACAACAAACAGGATCTATCAACCACGGTCGTACGGTCGCAAATCTAAAAATCTATCCTTTTTTTTATATCTGTGTTATTTCGCAATTGCTGGTATTTTGTCGTAATCTATGAAATTGTGTCGCAATCGACTGGTTTAATACCGCAATTGATTGTAGGCTTTCGCATTGTTTTTCTGTCATATTTTGTATTCTTTCTTCTGATTCTTTGCTGCAATTGACCGATCTGTGCCGCAACCATCATCATTTTGCCACAATTGTCAGTTGGTTGTCGCAATTGACAGTGCTTTCCCGCAGTTGCTAGTGCTTTGCCCAAATTGACAAATATTTGCCGCAATTGCTAGTACTTTGTCGCAATCGCAATAAATATTGCATATCAGATCCGAATCTTCTGTCTATCTACTCTTAAACTGACATTTTTTGGTTCTCTATGCAGGACTAGACAAATCACCAAGAACAGAGAAGGGTAAGTTATTGTGAGTATCAACCATTTCATTGTTTCAAAGTTACATATACTCTCATTTTGCAAGAATCCTTTTTGATACTAACGTGTCTAAACAAAGCAAACTAAAAGGAATTCACTTGTCGATTTGGGTTTAAAAATAATAGTACTTGCCAAATATAACACATCTCACATTTCAGATTTGGGCTTAAAATTGACGTGGGGACTAAAATTGAAGAAAGGAAAAAAATCTCTCAAATTGGTGTATTAAAATTGAACAAGCAATCAACACCTATTTTTGGGCTTAAAATTGAACATTGGTGCTTGTATGGTGGTGTAGCTTAGTTCACATTTCAAAACTTTGGAGCTTAATCAATTTACCTTGTGTCTTCAGTTTTGGGTGCACTTGCACAAACTGTTAGATTACAAACCTTTATAGTTTTTAGAAAGGCTTGTCCAAGGAATGCGCTTCTTCCTCAGAGAATGACCTTAAACCGGTAATCCTTTCGATCGGTATATAAACAAGGTGCAAACCAAAGTTCTGTCTTATCTATCCAAGCTTGGGCGAGGTGTGTTGGTAATAGTCTGGATCGGGTGAATATCCCTAAGGAGCCAGCGTGATCAACTAGGCTCTTAAGTGAGTCACACACGTACAAACTGATTGGAGAGACACCACGGACCCTTACTACAACCTTGATTAAATTAGAGGCCAACCTATTTTACCTCCAAACATGTACCTTATTATAGTGCAAGGGGTTGCAGAATTTCCCCCCAAGATTCCCAACATATGTGTCCCATGGTATTTGTGTAGTGAAAGAGATCTTCACTTCACGGAAATAATACCTAGAAACGGCAAAAACACGGGCACCTACGTCGTGGACCTTCATGTCCTAGTAGCGTGACAATTGTTGTGTGAGCTAACATACATTCAAGTATTGGGCCTATAACATTGTATTTTGAAGCCATTGACCTAGATTAATCTGATTGTTCATTGTTGAGACCTTGTGATAACCTTGCAACTTGAAAAAGTTGTAGAACATAGACAGTGTCAGTCCTCATTCTTCAAAACAAAGTGTCTATTGTGCTTGTTTCTTTGATCAGTTTCTGAAAATGAAAAACAAAACATCCAAACTGTCAAAATGAGTCAAACGTGTTAAAGTCTAGGGTTGTTGATGTCAACTGTCTTGCAAATCAGAAGCATTATTCCAAAAATTCCAAAATTGTCAAGCAGTGAAACTTATCCTCTAGTCTTTTTTAGACTGTTCCTCATTTACCATAATTGCCCGCATTGTGCCGCAATTGAAGGAAGTCTATCGCAATCATCATGTTTATTACCACAATCGGTGATAAACTACTGCAATCGATCATTTACTTTATCACAATCAGTGAAGTTGTACTGCAATTGACCAGAGATACATTATTCCTATTTTGACCTAAAAACCTTGAAAGAATTCTTCATTTGGTGTCCAAAACTAGTGTCTATCCCAGGAAAATGCGAAGAACATTGTGTGAATCTCTAAACATTAAAGATTATCCCTTCTCTGTAAAAGCATGATTATTGTCAAAAACATTGTTAGTTCAAAAGCTCAAACTCAAAATACCTTCATCTCATCATATCAAACATCATCATCTTTATCAAAGTGACTTTATCCAAGGCAAAGGCTAGAAAATCTTATCTTTTTTCATCACCACTTTGAGATCAAGTTATATCAAAATCTATCCTTAGAGTTACCCTTGTCCAAAACATAACTCATACTTTCTTAGAAAGGATCTTCTTCCTTGTTTTCTTTATATCACTTGTTTTAGTTACAAAACCTAGACCACACTATTTCTAAAACACCTCATGGAGGCCCTTACACAAGGTCTAAGGCTAGAACTCAACCTAATGAGTCATATATCAACAGATTCCCTGGTTGGGAAACAGAGAAAGAGAACGATCCTTTCATGAATACCAGTTCTGCTCTATTCATTGAACAGCCCCGTGGGGCAGCCTTTTTCCAAGATATCATAGAAGCGGAGCTTTAAGATATGGAGCAAGATGCTTACTCCAAAAAAGTAGTTGACGCTATTGTAGAGAGGAACCCTGAACATTACCTAGCCATGCTAATAAAGAAGGGAGTCAAACTCCCCGCTGAATTTAGTGTATCAACTATATGGCCCGAAAACCCTCTCGCAGTTCAAAACACTACTCAGCCTCCTCAGATAATACCTATTGTGTCACAGATCTTTCCACCATTGGTATTACCCACATTGACATAGACTATATCTTGACAAACCAATGACCCAACCCAGCACAGCACATCTTCCACTCAAGGCATGACAGGCTCGCAACTAAGCGCACCCATGGTCACTAGTATGCCTCCACCTTTGGTCTCATGGCTAGGACAATCAAGCTCTCATTCTATGCCTTCCATCCCACCAAACACCAACTGTTCTAAAACTATGCCACTGCTGTAGTCAATTCACACTAGTCTTGGGATCAACACCTCATGCCCACAGGGATCCATCTCTACAGGAATGACTTACAGTCAATGCCCACCCAAGGCTACTTCTTTTCCCATTCTGACATCAATCCCACCCCCGCAATAGCAACCCTAGTTTCAGTTGCCTCAGTTCCAACCCCCGCAATAGCAACCCCAGCTTCAGTTGCCTCAGTTCCAACCCCTCCAAGAGCAACCCCAGCTTTATTTGCCTCAAAACCCACCCACGCAACAGCAACCCCAACGTCAGTTTCCTCAAATCCAACCTCAGTAATAACAATATCAACCCCAGCAGTATCAACCCCAGTTTCAATCACAATAGCAAACTCATCAAAACCCACCATGGGCTACCCATGTGCCCCCATTTACAAATCACTCGGTGAGAAATCAATATCAAGCCCCTAGGATGAAATCCTATGTTCCTACTCAAGGGACACAGAGGCGTAGCCTCATACCCACTATAGCACAGAGGAACGTCCTCACACATCAACCTCAATATCAAATAGACATGTTAATGCAACAAATACAAACCCTTCAAACCCAAATCATGGATATGCAAAATCAGGGGAAAACTAAATCCTACACCGCAGAGGATTTATACCCATACCCCTTTGACCATTCTCTCCACATGTCTCTGTTCCCAAATCACTTCTCGGTACTGAAATTCAACAATTATAGGGGCAGTACCAACCCTATTCAACATATCCAGGAGTTCTTTGCTAGTTGCGTCGAGGTTGCCCATGATGAGACATATTTAATGCAATTGTTCCCACAAAGCTTGGTCAAACCAGCAATGGAATGGTTCTCGCATTTACCTCATGGCATTCAGCCTTGGGGTGAACTGGCTGAAAATTTCATAGCTCACTTCCATCATAACATCGAACACAAGGTCAGCATCAAGGACCTTTGCGATATCAAGCAGAAGGATGGAGAGTCTTTTGTTAAATTCCTACAGAGATAGAGGAATATAGCAAACCTCATAACATATGATGTGCCTGAACAAGACTTAATAGTCATGTTTGTTGACAATCTAATTCCAGACATGTCATTCACAATAGAGTTACAGTTAGCTCTGAACTTCACACAACTCATCAAACGAGGACTTCATTGTGAGCAGAACTTAGTTAAACAAGGAATCCTTGCAGATCCAACACAAATGAATACAAAAAAAAATGCAACGGACAAAGCTAAGTGGTGGAACAAAAAAAAAAATGTCAAGCGATGGTGTCATTGATGTGAAGATAGTTAGCTACGCAAAACCCAAGATGTCACTACAAGGCACACCTATGGCCAACCAAAAACCCACAGGTCCTGCTCAATAAGCATACATCCAGAACCAACCTCCTCCTATACAAGCAGCTGTTATGTCAAATAGTCAACAACAGAATCAATGCAGACCATGGTTTCAATTCCAGCAAAGAGATTTCACACCATTGGGAGAGCCAATAGAATCATCTTTACGCAAGTTGATACAATCAAACACTATCACTCTCCCAAAAATTAGGGACTTTGAACAAGATGAAAACAAACCAAGGTGGTATAATGACAAAGACTTCTGCGAGTTCCATCAGGTAAAAGGACATAAAACATCCAACTATTACTAATTGAAACATGCTATCCAAGACCTGATTGACACAGGGACCATCTATGTGACAAATACCCAAACCAAAGGCACAATTGATCACACTATTTTCAATGATACCTTTTGTGATCACAACAAGGGAAAATCTTCTAGGTCTGGTGGACCAGCAAAACAAGTCAACTATACATATGCCAACAGTGATAATGTTATCAATTGCCTCAATCCTTCAGATAGCCACGTGGCTATGATCACTATCAAAGACCAAGGTAACAAATGTGCTGTAACAAAACGTCGTGCCAGAGTCATCTTGCAAGGAGTACCATCCTCATCTACTATATCGACTAATCCTAAAGCAAACTCAAATCCACAAACAAGCATAGTGGACCAACTAAAGCGCACACCTGCCTAGATCTCCATGTTTGACTTATTGTGCATATCTCCACAACATAAATTGGCACTTGACCAAGCCCTTCAGAATGTAGCTGTCCCAAGGGACATAACACCAAAGAGCTTCCAAACGATGGTCAACCATATAGATGCTAACAAACATACCACATTCACAGACCGTGATGTGCCGCCGCATAAACCCCTGCATAACGATCCTTTGCACTTACTTGTCCAGGTCCACAAAAGTGCTATCTGTAGGGTCCTTGTTGATGGTGGAGCTGGGTTAAACATCTGTACTCTAAATTTAATCAAGCAACTAGGCTATTCCGAATCAAGCATTGATGTCACAAGGAGGATAAATATCAGAGCTTATGATCAAGAGGAAAGGTCCTCTAAAGGTATTATCATTCTACCTGTCTGTATTGGTCCAGTGGTCAAAAACACTCCCTTCCAAATCTTAGACCTTGAGTTGGGATACAACATGCTACTAGGGAGACCCTGGATACATGAAATGCAAGTTGTACCTCCGACATACCACCAATGCATCAAGTTCTCACATCAGGGAGAGGAAATCATCATAGAGGGAGATCCCAATCCTTTCCAATATTGTAATGTGGTCCAAATCAACACTGATAACCAGGTACCATCAAACCAAGATGCAAGAATCCCATCCTCTTCAGATTTGAATCCCAAGGATGTCACACAGACAGCAGGAAAGATAGTCATTAACTAGGATGTAAGTATTCCCTCCTCTTCATATTCAAATCTTAATGATATCACACGGAAAGCAGGAAAGATATCCATTACTAACAAGGGTTGTGGTTAATACAAATATGAAGAGGCTTTCACCATCACGCACATGCCTCATAGCCCAAGAACTTATGGCATGCCACAACCTATCATAACAACAGAAACTCCACAGCCTGTTCTATTCAGATATCCACCCACAACCTTTGTCCGATGGGGAGACATAGCAGAAGAAAAGCCATTTGAACAAGACATCAATACCTGGTTATAACAAGACCCGCCAGAGACAATCTGACCACCACTACCCCTGTCAAACTATGGTGATGGTTACACAATGATACAAATATTTGGGTATGATGGTACAACTAGGTTGGGGGAAAGACAACAAGGCATAATAGAATTGTCTCTCCCGCCAACCCAGACAAACACGAGAGGGTTGGGCTATGGACAACAAAGAACCAGTCCTGTGACCCAAGACATTCAAGTCAATTAGGAACAAATAGCAGAGATGCACCGGGGGCACAACACAAAACATGTCTTGATAGGAAACATATTAGCATAGGTGTTTCCCGCCAAAGAGGGAACTACACAAACCCGAATAGACCTCCACATAGAAATCGATGACAACCAAGGAAGTGAGACATCTGATGAACATTCCATTGAGACTGACTCCCACAAGTATGAGTGGACATCCTTCCATGACTCTGAACCGTTGATCCCATATTATTCCCCTCGGTTAGACTCTATCATAAACCTAGAAGACTCATTTGACCAACTAACCATTACCGAACAACCCTGTATAGACAAGCATGTCATTTATCAAACCTCAAGTGGTGCATCCACATCATAGTCCATTTTTGTAGGAACCATATTTGTAGTCCCTTTCAGTCAACCAGAGCCAAACAACTGTGAAAGTATCTATATTGTACACCCTCAGCTCATAGAGTGGGATCAACAAGGACCACCTGATTTAGATGTCTTCGAGAATGATGAGGCTATAGCTCATTTCATGGGACTTAGGAAAGGCATTCCATCATGAGACCACAAGGCAGGTTTCTCCATTAACCTCGACAGAGCGGCATGTTTTGGGGAGGAAGCTCCTCTTTCCATTCCACAAAAGAAAAAAGAACAAAAGAATGATAAAAAGATAAAACAAGACGTATCTTCTAGTGAAAACCTCACTGAGGCACTAGAAGATGGAAAGAAGGAACTCCTCCCCTTAACAGAAGGGAATTCAGCATTACTAGCAGAAGAAACAGAGGAAGTCAACTTGGGAGATGACAAGAACCCAAAGAACATATACTTGGAAAAATCACTCACCCCTGAAGAGAGAGAACAATTCATCAATTTCTTCAAGGCAAGGATGATCAATTTTTCATGGTCCTACTTAGATATGCCAGGGTTAGATCTAGAGCTAGTACTACACCATCTCCCATTGCTACCCAACACCAAACCTGTCAAGCAGAAGATGAGAAACATGCATCCCCATGTTGCATTGCTAGTCAAGGCAGAGTTGAAAAAGCTCCTGGATGCCAAGTTCATAAGACCCATACCATATGCGGACTGGATATCTAACTTAGTACCAGTTACAAAGCACAGCGGTCAGATACGGATTCACACAGACTTCAGGGATCTCAACATAGCTTGTCCCAAAGATGACTTTCCTTTACCCAACATTGATATGATAGTAGATCTAACTGCTGGACATCAAATGCTATCACTCATGGATGGCTTTTCAAGGTATAATCAAATAAGGATCGCACCAGAGGACCAACAAAAAATAGCTTTCACATGTCCTTGGGGGACATATTGTTGGAATGTCATGTCGTTTGGTCTAAAGAATGCCGGAGCGACATATCAAAGGGCTATGACAACTATATTTCATGATCTCATCCACAAAACAATGGAAGACTATGTGGACAATATACTAGCCAAGTCAATACTTTGAAAGGATCATCTACAAGTTTTGGGACCAATCTTTGACAGAATGCAGAAATTCAAGGTCTGTCTAAACCCAAAGAAATGTGCATTCAGTGTTACAGCAGGAAAGTTACTAGGGTTCATAGTGTCACATAGAGGAATCAAAGTGGACCCAGCAAAAGTCAAAGCAATATTGGACATGCCTCCACCATCGAACCTGAGACAACTAAGAAGGTTACAAGGAAGGCTCCAATCAATCAGGCGCTTCATAGCTCAGCTAGCAGACAAGTGCCACCCATTCCAACATCTATTGCACAAAGACATCAAATTCATGTGGATAGAGCAATGTGAACATGCATTCCAAACATTCAAGGAATACCTCCTCAAGTCTCCTATATTGGTGCCACCAGTCCAAGGTAGACCATTTCTTTTGTATATCTTAGCAATGGAGTCAGCATTAGGTGTACTCTTGGCACAACATGATGACATAGGTAAAGAAAGGGCCATCTACTATCTAAGCATAACATTGGTAGGTTGTGAGCTCAACTACACACCAATTGAAAAGTCATGCCTTGCAGTTATCTTCGCTTCCCAAAAGCTGAGACATTATATGTTGAGTCACCAAACAAAGTTGATCGCACATATTGATCCCTTAAAGTACCTCCTAAGCAAAGCAGCGCTCATCGGAAGACTGGCCAAATGGGTAATGATCTTGAGTGAGTTTGACATTGAGTACATAGATAGAAAGGCCATCAAAGGACAAGTGATCGTAGATCAACTAGCAGAGGCACCCATTCAGGACTATCAGCCTATTATTTTTGACTTTCCTAATGAATCTATCATGATACTACAACCAGAGAACGAGGTATGGAAACTATATTTTGATGGGTCATGTACAAATCATGGTGCAGGGGTAGGAATAGTGCTTATCACTCCAGATCATGATACAATTCCAAAGTCTTTCAGACTTAACTTCCCATGCACTAACAACATAGCTAAATATGAAGCATTGGTCATCAGTCTAAAGATAGCAATTCAATGGAGAATCAAGAACCTAAAGGTCTTTGGAGACTCCCAGTTGATCATTAGTCAAGTCAACAATGATTATACAACCAAAGATGAGAAGCTCATACCATATAGAGAACAGATGGAAACACTATGCACCAGGTTCCATTACATCTTCTTCGAGCAAGTCCCACGAGCACAGAACAAAGCTATAGATGCGATGGCTACCATAGCATCACTGATTGATATGCTAGGCAATGAAACAAAATTCCAGTTTCTAGTGGAGCAACTCTTGGTGCCATCACACAAGAAACTATCACAGAATCAGCATGCGTCCTTGTTGGTCCTGAATCACCATGGTACCAAGATGTCTATAACTATCTCCAAAATAGTGTCTTACCTCCCAACCTATCTAGGAACCAGAGAAAGTCCCTCATCCACCAAGCCTCTAGGTATACCATCCTCTCAACTACTTTATATAGAAGAAGTCTAGATGGAACGCTACTACGATGTCTCACTTCCATGGAATCCCAGAAATCTTTGTACGAGGTACATGAAGGAATTTGTGGAACCCACGGAGGTGGCAACAGCTTAGCTAAGAAGATCATCTGCGTGGGATACTATTGGCCCACAGTAGAGACAGATGCACACAAACATGTACAAAGGTGTAGACAGTGTCAGATTCATGGAGATCTCATCCATGCACCAGCCCAGGAACTAAATCCTATCACATCACCATTACCATTTTCCATGTGGGGATTTGACCTAGTGGGCAAAATTACACCTTCTTCAACAAATGGACACAAATACATCATAGCAGCAACAGAGTACTTCACCAAGGGGGTGGAAGCAATTCCCCTCACTTACATAACCAGAAAGCAAATAGTAATGTTCATACTTAATCACATTATATGTTGTACTTCACCAAGGGGGTGGAAGAAATTCCCCTCACTTACATAACCAGAAAGAAAATAGTAATGTTCATACTTAATCACATTATATGTCGATACGGGATCCCTCAAACTATCCTAACAGATCATGGTACACCTTTCTAGAAAAAAGATGTTGAAGAGCTATGCGAACAGTTCCATATCAAACAAGGGTTCTCTTCCTTTTATTATCCTCAAGGGAATGGCCAAGCTGAAGCTACAAACAAAACAATCTTGAAAATATTGAAGAAAATAGTGAACGAATCAGGGCGAGACTGGCATTTACAGCTTAGTCCTACATTATGGGCATACAGAACTAGTGTGAGAACACCTACAGGAGCCACTCCTTTCTCCCTAGTCTATGGATCAGAGGCGTTATTACCCCTCAAAGTGGAAATCCCATCCCTAAGGATATCATTGAAGAACCTGATTATAGATGAAGACTACAGAGTAGCAAGGCTCAGTGAACTGGAGTTACTAGATGAAAGAAGACAACATGCCTTCGACCACTTAGAAGGTTATCAGAATCGCCTTAGAAGAAACTATCACAAGAAGGTGAAGCCACAAACATTTGAGGTAGGAGACCTTGTCCTCATGGAAAATTAGAAGAATCAAGCAGAGCGAGCCAAACCTAGAAAGTTTGAGCCTAACTGGTGTACGCCTCTCTTTTCAATTCCCAAAGCTTTCCAAAGGTGAGGGTTAGTAGCAAAGGTTTCACAAATGAATGCAAATCAAGTATATAATGACTACTAAATGAATAACAAAAACGTGAGCAATAAAATGTACAAGCAAGAGAAAGGAAGACAAATAAATGCAAACCCTACAATGCTTGAAGCTTCTATTGTTTCTCTCTACTCCTTCTAAAATGTTGTTCTTGATGCTCAGTATTGGCGAGGCAGCGTCTATGACTTCAGAAGCTTTTTTGAGAATTTGATAATTCAAATGTTTGTGTGTGGTCGCAAGATGGCTTGAATGCTAGAACCAAACTGACAGAGTAATGGCGCACGAGAGCTTGAAATCCTGGACCCTTCAAATGGTTATGAAAGGTTTATTATATAAGAATTGGTGATGATATGAACGGTTGAGATCAATCCCAAAGATGAGGAGATGAACGGTTGAGATCAAAAGGAACAGGAGAGGTCCTCAGTAAACTCCACCTCTTTATTTGGTAAAGAGGAGATAGAGTTTGGTTAACTGAAGAGCTAATTATGAGTTGCCTTTTTG
>MU224286.1:925635-954423 GCA_018584345.1 Thuja plicata | reverse complement strand
GATCAATGTATCTCCTAAACATGATATGCATGGGTTAGGATATTCATCTTCCCAATTTCATGTGGCAGATATTAACTATCGTCCTCCTCTTGATATTCTTCTTCCAACACCTACCTTAGATTATTATAACACTCCTCAAGATGTGGCTAAGAAAGTTTATATCCAGTTAACAAATTCCAAGAAAGAAAGTTTTAAACCTATTCCAAAAAATGCTTTACATAAGTACAAATGCCCTTTTCACAATAGTAATAAGCATTTACTTTATGATTGTGTGCATTTCAAATTATATGTTAGAGATAGAGCTTCTCGTGGAATTATATCTTATTCCCGAGCGGTACTACAATTTCTCCATAATTTTAACATAGGCTATTCCCCTTCTTCTTCTACAAGTTAGATCATGTTTCTCCTCTTGTCTCTTAAGCTGGGGGGCAAGAGGTATTCTATTATAGTCTTAGAGGATCCATTATATTCTGACCATGAATGTGGCTTTGAGTCTAATTGGTTATTCTCTCTACATTCTATTTACTTCACTCGTGATATTCTTTCTAGGACATTTGTTTTGTAAGGATATCTCGCACTCTTATAACTTTGATATAATTTAATATATCCTTTGCCATCATCTCTGGGGGGCAAGGTATTTTATCCTTCTACTTCTATCTAAGGATATACTTTCCTTAGCTTAGTGGCTTTTGTTTATAATGCAAACATTATTTTCCTTATAAATATCTATGCTATGACCATTGACACCCCCCCTATTTGGAGAGGTGATTGTCATAGGTCATTACCTCTTCTTTATTTGGAAAATTATGCTCTTTATAAACTCTTTCCCTAGCTTGTTGGTTAGAGTTTTTATCCTTCCTACCAAGATTCCTCATTCTCTTCCTTGCATGGGGCTTGATGATCGAATCTTGGGTCCCTCTTTTCTTGAGAAGATGACATTTTATCCTAAGCACTCCTCTATGGTAGGGCTCTTGTCGATAAGATCTCTTCCCTTTTGAGGATCCTTTTTCCATAAGTGACATATCCATTTCATGATTATCTATGTTCTTAGATGTAAGGGTCAGCACTCTTCGCTAATAATATGGTATACATTGTTGTAAAGCTAGATATCTCCTTACCTTGTGAAGTAGGTATCCTCTTTCTCTTCCTTATCCTGCCTAGTAGGTAGTCATGATAAGGAGGGGGGAATATATAGGGTCTCCCTTGTACTATAGTTTACATTTATTTACATTTCACAGCATGCTAAATCCTCAGAAGGTAACGCACACAAGTTGCTAAATCCTGAAGAGACACACATTTTTACTTTTATGTTTGCTAAATCCTCAGAAGGTAACGCACATAAGTTGCTAAATCCTGAAGAGACACGCATTTTACTTTTTTTCTAAATCCTCCAAGGGTAATGCACATAAGTTGCTAAATCCTGAAGAGATACGCACCCTTTTTACTTTACGATATGTTAAATCCTCGAAAGGTAACACACATAAGTTGCTAAATCCTGAATGGACACGCATTTACAATTACAAGCACAGTTTATGGGTGAACTTTTTGGGGGCTCTCCCTCCTTGGTGATTCATATTAAGGTGGGCATCTTACTAGGTGAGATAATCACTTCTTGTTTTCTCTCTTTTGCTTTCATGCTAGTAGGATTAGATCGTGAAGCTATTTTATCAATAGTGTTGTTCTTGTCTTACTTATGTCATCATATATGTTTTATATGATTGAATGTTCTTTACTTTCCATATCTTTATGTATGTATGATGAGATAAAATCCTTAGTCTGGGGGCTCGTTTCCCTGGCTTAGTGATATTCTATCTCAATTGCAATCCACCAGGATCTCTTTCTTCTAACTTTACGGTGAGCACATTCAATTTTTGTACTCCCGCTAAAGTGGGGGCTTAATATATCATCTTAAAATGGAAGAACTTCCATGTTATGAGTGTTTATCCCTCCTTAGGGGATGTATTTGACCTCCATTACATCATCCCCCCATTTCTGCATCATCCCCCCTGATCTGCTCCTCCTTATACCACTTTCGGGACTAATTTTTGCATTATGGGTTGCAGGACTCTGTTTCTGGGATACAGGGACAGGGTTGACCTCCTAGGATAGGGTTGACCTCAGCCCTACCCTAGGATAGGGTTTACCTCAGCCCTATCCTAGGATAGGGCCGACCTCGACCCTGTCCCAGGGTCCCAAACCCAGAATCCCACAGTTTCCCAGATGTCGGTTTTTGCAAAAAAGTTTATTCTCGCTTCCGGGTCGGTTGTTTCGGGTTCTGAATCGGTTGATTCCTAAATTATATTTAATATAGGTCCTCTCCTAGGGTTAAAGGCCTAAATGATGATTTAATTATCCTATGTAGGCCTCCTTAGAATATTGTGCCCAAATTTCATATAAAAGGGAGCATTTCTCTCTCATTTTTTAACTAAGCATTATCAATTATCAACTAGGTGATCAAGTGAAGTTTCAAGCATCCATTTCCAAGTTCTCAAGGTGTTAAAATCTTCCTCTCAAGCATTCAAGATCTCCAGAAATAGTCTACAGATCTCAGAAAATAGCAATCTTTGATCTGCCTTCTTGTAAGGTTGGTACTTTCTCCTATTCTTTTCAATCACTGTCATTAATCATATTAATCAATTAATTTATAGAATTTAAGATCCCCTTTCTTGGTCTCTTTCCAAATAGTGGATTCATTTGTGTATTAACCCTTTGGGGTTGATCAAAATTGGATCTCCTATTTGTGTATTTGAGGGTGAAAGAAAGGAGCATCTTATCTTCCCTTAAACACAATCACAATTGCAATATACAATCAATCAAATTCAAGTAAGTGTAAAGTGGGGTTAAGGAAATCAACACAAATAACAATTAACAATTCAAACCCTCTCCTAAACCACAATTTTCCTCCTCTACATTTTGGTAACATTCATTCATCTATTTCATATGTTACAGCTATTAAGATAAATGAAGTCTCTGGTGTATTGATCATAACAGATTACATAGGGTTGGTATTTATACATGTCAAAGAATGAGGGTTTGTGTTATGAGTAAAGATTTGAATGCATGATTGTATTCTGGCAGTGTCACCTGTTGTTGTAATATATTTTTACTCATGACTATTGGTGCAAGACAAAATAATATGAATAAGAATGGCAGAGATATATCATATGTTTTATTGTTCTGACCTTATCAGATTGCAAAAATTTTGAGCTAGATTTGTGGCAAATTATTTGAAAAGGAAGATCATTGACTTTGAGATTGAAGATGTATGTCTGAAAATTATTTTTATACCTACAAATGATGTGTTGAATATTGTGACAGGGTTTTGTATGCATACTTGAATAAATTAATCATGAGTAAATGTTGTAGATGTTTGCATAAGTTATGTGAAAAATTATGATTGCAAGTGTAGAACATTATCAGTAAGATAGTATATATATGGTAGATTGTATATGCAGCCATATTTGTGAGATGGTAAATTTGGCATGTTTTTCATTCACTGATGCATGTGCGAGGAAGAGTGCTAACATTAAATTTTTAGAGTTACAGTCAGACATTAAAGTTGTTATGCTTATCAGTGCTGACAAGATCTTTGTAGTGTTGATGTGTATCAAGTGCTATGTATTGTAACAGAGTGTCCCTCTGATTTAAAATTCTTCTTTATATCTAAATAGAAGTTGGTGCTTCTAGATTATAAGGGATTGGTGTTCCTTGAAGTGGATGCTTCCAAAGTCAGTAAGGGATTGGTGTTCCTTGAAGTGGATGCTTCCAAAGTGAGTAAGGTATTAGTGATGCTTGGAATGGGTGTTCCTAAAATGAGTAAGGTGTTGGTGCTCCTTTGAATGGGTGTTCCTAAAATTGTAAGGGGTTAATGCTCCTAGAATGGGTGCTCTAAACATTTGATTCAAAAAAAGATAATTTGAGAGTGGTTTTTTACCCTTAGGGGTTTTCCACTGTATAACATTGTGTCAAGTGGTTAAATGTGTGCATTTTCTTTATTGTTTACAATATCTTATATATGTTGCACATACATTCAATATTTTTTAAGGTGTGATTTGCTACATATACTAATGGTTTAAAGTTAATGTTTTATGAGGTTAAGAATCTTCTTATTTTTATAGATCATTGATTCACCCGCCTATTAGTGATCCTAGTATTCCAATATTATTTTTGTAATTTGATACAAAATGTAAAAGAAAATAAAGTGATGAAGGGCCAATCCATCCTTACACACTCAACACATGCTCTGATACCACTGATGAAGGGTACTCCCCTTAGAAACCCAAACACGTAATAGAAAGAGAGAAATAAACAAAACAATGCTTTGATTTTTAATGTTTGAGGATTATTATAAATGTTCATATGGCTTGCTTGTATAGGCAAGAGTTGAGGTAGGTACAACTACCTTTGATAAAAACACTAAATGAATGATGCAATATAAAAATTAAGTGATCATATGAACTTTATTAAATGGCAAGTTACAAAAACTAAATTTATGATAATTAACTAAATATTTATTAAATTATAAGATACACAAAGTTACCTTTATGATAACTAACATATGCCAACTAATTCTAAGTAAGCTTCACATGCAAATGACATTTAAATTTATGTGAAAATTATTTTTTTTATTTTTTTATTTTTTTTTTCTCTTTTTTTTTTCTTTTTTTATTTTATATTTTTATATTTTTTTGGTGATGCAAGATTGCACTTACACTCGGGGTGCTCTTTCATTAGAAACCCTTGGTAATAACAAATGTTCCATGGGGGAATCTCATAAACTTTTGAAAACCATATGTTGATGTCGAATCCACGAGTCTTTCTTGTTTACATCCACACTCTTCTTTACCTTATTCTGCACCTTAATGAAATTCATCATTTTCAGTTTGCACCAAACTATCATTCTTTCTTATCTCCTCTTCCAATAGAAGATCTTCATCTTCACCAATATTAAATAAGGAATCATTAAGGAACCCATCATTATCTTGTTCATTTTTTTCTTCACTTCAAACTACACTTATATTTCAAAGGATTTGGTGTTATTATACCCTTATCCATCCCAATATTATCCTTCTCATTACAAGAATCAAATTTTACCTCATCCTTTTGTGCTACAATTTTTTATATTTTTTCTTTCAATGCAAGCCATAATACTACAAATTGCATCAGTAGATCATGTTCTTCACCTTCATCTTCTTTCACTAACTCGTTCATGTCATTAACCAAACAAATTTTTCTATTAGTGCATATAGTTTCTTCTTCCTCCTTAAGGGGCTTCAACTTGTGGTGAAATTCATCCTTCTTGAATGAATAAGTGTCTGCATATCCATCATGTACTACACTTTGATCAAACTACCATGACGTCCCTATCAAAATGTGATAAACATCCATAGGCATGATGTCAAAAAGTACCTCATTATGGTAGTTCCCAATTTTAAATTTTATCAAACACTACTCATTATCCAAAACCTTATGGCCATCTCACAACCATGTAATTCGATATGGATGTGGATGTGTTTTTCTCTATAACTTCAACTTACTAACCATTTATTCTGACACAATATTTCTAGTGTTACCACAATCAATGATCATGTTACAATTTGTTCCTTTTCATTTGCATCTAGTGTGAGACAAACTCTTCCTCTAAATTGGGTTCACCTTTTTATTCACCAAGACTCTTCTTGTGACAAGAGCCTCTCCTTCTTCTACATTTTTAGATTGTGAAGACTCTATATCTTCAACTTCATGGAAAACCCTAGCACTACCCTTGGGTCTTATGTTTTTCATTTGTTGATGTTGAGGAGACTTAAAGAATCGATTCCCTTCTCCACATTGGAAACATGTTCCATGAAAACATCATCTTCCTGGTCCTAGTTCTCTTCTTCTTCCTCTTTGATCTCCATTATTTTGATCATAGGGATGGTAGGAATTATTTCCCTTTTAATCTTGACTATTTCTAGATTCGTCATTTTTCTTCTAATCTTCATTTCAGCTTACATAAGATCATCCACAATCTCTTCCATTTTGCTTCTTCCTAAATTTTTATTTTAGATTTTTTTCTTCCTTCAAATAAAATTGATATTCATCATTAATAGTAGACATTATTACCAATCTCAACTCTTCCTAAATACTCATCTTCCACCCATTTATGTAAAATGCACCTTTCTCCTTGTTGGCCTCAGAATGGCCTGCTCTAATTAGGTCTTGATAGAACTCATTTGTATACTCTAACATATTTTCCTTATTTCATCAACCCTTGCATTTTATTCACCAAATCAAACATTTAGTCAACTGGAATGAATTGTCTCTTCAAAATTTTCACCGGCTAATCTCATCTTGTTATTTTCTCCTTCCCTCTTCTATTTCACTCTAACTAAACTTCTTTCCACCAAATTTTCACATGACCTTTCAGCTTTTTCTTTGTAAACTTTACCCTCTCATGATCTTCTAATTCATCATATTCGATAAAATCTTTCCATATCATTGATCCAATCTATCAACTCTCCGAGATTAAGATTTTCATAAAATGTGAAAACTTCAATCTTTGGCCTTTTTCGATATTGGAACTTTATTGTGATTTATGGGTGATTCTTGTTCTTCTTCAATCTATCCTTCTCTCGATTCATCTTCACTTTCATCTCATGTTATAATATCAGCTCATCTACGTGGTTCCTCTTGTAGTGCCTGAATTTGTCCCTAGAGGGCTCAAAACTTTCTTCCATTACACCAGAAATTATTTCACAATGGCTCCTTCATGGAGGTATTTCTCCTCACTTATCTCATAGATCCACAACCACACTTCTGGTGGAAAATTCCTTAGGTTTGGGGATCTATTTACACACTCAAGAACTTTTGCTATGTTATTTTACTTCTTTATGTTGTTTCCACCGTGTATACCACACATTGCTCTTGGAGGCATCTTAGCCACAAGTCCACAACCACAAGTTCTAGTGCACATTACCTTACATTTGGTGCTATGTCTACATACACAGGAACTCCATCTCTGATACTATTGATTAAGGTGTTAGCAATGTGTATTTAGAGTTGTCATTGATGTCAGCTTACTATGTGTATTGATGTTAACTTGATCGAGAGTTGTATGTGTTGAATGTTGTCTTTGATATAAAATTGATGATGAGTTGTGTTTCCTAGTGTATGGGAAGTTGAAATATACATGAAAGAGTATTGGAATGTGATATGAAGGAAAAAGTATTTGAAGTCTAGTAGAGGTTCAGTATTGGATGATTAGGTGTTGTTCTCTTATTAGGTGGTTATGTTTAAGTCAATATGTCATATATCTAGAGGATTGGAAGTATGTGAAGTTGGTACGTGCAGTTTAGAGTATTTGAAGTCCTTTTCTCCCTATAATTCTCCAAATTTCTCCACATAATAAGTTGGTGACTTACGATTTTGGAATTAATATGTATGGTCTATTGCACTATCCTTTGTTTAGGTCTATAGAATTTTAGAGGTTGAATTTGTGTTTTGTTATTTGTTTAGAATGAGGGGTAATGTTAGGAATGGTTTGGACTAGTCTAGAGAATACTCTACATTGATGTTTCAAGGTGTTCAATTTGGTGGACATGTTCCTAATATTTTTGTAATGTTCCAGTTCAAATATATTATGTTGGTTTGCTTTGCAAGTGAAGTTATGTTGCTTTGTGTTTGGCATTGTTGTTTGTGTTGGTCTCAGACCAACTCAGTTGATTAGGTTGATTTGATTAATGACTTATTTTTACAAATATGATTTGGAGGAATATTCAAGAGGTTTTTATGGATATTTATGGTGGCATGTTGAGATCTACATGATGTTATGGGCATTGGAGAATGTTTTTGGACTGACTAGTTAATATGTTTTGATGG
Source organism: Thuja plicata (assembly GCA_018584345.1). Lineage (NCBI taxonomy): Eukaryota > Viridiplantae > Streptophyta > Pinopsida > Cupressales > Cupressaceae > Thuja > Thuja plicata. The sequence goes on along the minus strand of MU224286.1, from coordinate 946,563 downwards.
CTCGCTATAGATTACATTTGGTGCAGACTTTAGAGGATGTTGTGTTGTGTGTGCTTCCTTCAAATAATTTTCTAAATGCATGTTATGATTTATTTTGTTCCCCTTTATCCACTAGGGTGGACCACCTTGATTATAAGTGTTTGTGGTGGCCGACTTTGTGTAAATAATGCTTATCTCTATCGTAGTCGACCTAGTTCTCTTTATGGATGATCAAGTTGATATATATTTGCATGCAAATGTTTGAATTGAGTATGAATTGACATAGTATTTTTTTGGATAAAATTTGAATTCAATTCAATGCAAATGTAGAAGAGAAAAGGTGTGAGTGTCTAAGTTTGACAGAGTTTGCTACAGCGATTGATCAGGAAATCCTATATCTTTTCAATTCATCAATTCTCTGTGCATTCTAAGAGACAATGAGTTCTTTTGGAATCTTGTAAAAAATTGTATCTTTCCCTAGGATTGTGCTTCTTAGTTTTACAATTCATTTGTATCTTTCTATAATAGTGTGCACCTTAGCTTGCAAGTCCTTTTCAGGACCATTGAGCTCCTTGGAACATGGCCTAAATCTTTATAGCGTATTATTCATATAGTGAGTGTGATTCTCACCATGGTTTTTTCCTCATTGGATTTTCCATGTAAAAATATAGTGTTCATGTGTTTTTTTTTCATTGTAATATATTTCATTAATGGTTAGTTGGATAAAGATAATTGATAAGTGTTTTTGACATAAAATATTGAAGATTTGGTTAAGACTAATTCACCCCTACTCTCAATCTTAAGGTGTGTTCAATAGGAACTAAATTCCCATATTATATGAAGAGGATATTGTCAAAGTTGTCTTGAGATGTGTACCTAAAAAATTCATTTGGTTAGACTAGCCCTATATTATAATTAAGGAGGCTATTAGGGTACTAACATGTATGTGTTCTACTAGAGATGTCCATGTGCTCAAAGCTACGAAGAATCATGTATTTACTAAGTTAACCAGAGAAAAGTCTAATAATAGGCAACTTATTATTGGTGATATTGTTGATTTTGGTGTTTGGTATGCTAAAATGGGAACCACCCTTAAGGTCTATTTCACTGATAGAGAAGGATTTGCCTCTCCTACTGTCATTCAAACTACATATCAAATGGTTAAGGAAGATAAGTTTTTTGATATATGCGAACTACTAAGACAACAATTGATGGAGAATATGCAAAATACCAAGGAGAACATGTACTCATTTTGTTATGGATCTTTAATCATTTGTTTAATGTGCACCTTAGCTTGCAATTCCTTTTTTGAACGAGCACGGGAGAGATGAAAAGAATCCAGTAAAGTAGATAAAGGAATATTCTTGGGATACTCCACAAAGAGCAAGGCATATTGATGCTATAATATGAGTTTGAAGAATATTATGGAGAGTGCAAATGTCTGAGTGGAGATTGGAATTAGGAGACTTTAGAGCCTAAAATTGAGGTAGAAGATGTTCTTTTTGCTCCTACAGAGGAAAAGAATGCTTTGTAGAATAAAGAAGGATGAGACAAAGAAGCATTGAAGACCCCTGAAAAGTTTGTGCATAGACATTATTATGAAGATTAGATCATTGGAGACAAAGACATAAGTGTTCTAGCAAGGAGAATGCACGTCATGATGAGCAAACAAGAAAACTATTGATTCTATCTAAGATGAAATCAAATAATTATGTAAACGAAAGCAAAGATGACAATTGGATGAGAGCTATGAATAAAGAGTTGGATCAGATAGAGAAAATTTAGAAATGGGAATCTTTACCTAGATTGGTAGACACGAATGTGATTGGAACCAAGGAGGTGTTCTAGAACAAGCTAAATGAAGATGGTGAAGTCACAAGGAACAAGGCTAGACTAGTATGTAAATCTACACCATATTTGAAGGAATATATTTTGAGGAGACATTTTCTCATGTAGCTAAAATATAAGCAATAAGGTTATTTCTTTCTTTTGTTGCATATAAGAATTTCAAAGTATATAATATGGATGCTAAGTTCACATTTTTAATGGAGAGATGGAAGAAGAAGTTTACATTGAGAAACTAGATGGATTTCAATTGTCATCTGATACGGTTTGTAGGATCAAAAAGACAATTTATGGAATCAAGAAAGCTCCTAGATCTTGGTATGCAAGGTTGGACAAGTCTTTGTTGCAGCAGAATTTCAAGAAAGGTATCGCAGGTGGTAATCCCTATTTTAAAGTTGAAGATGATAAAATGATGATAGTAGTAGTATATGTTGATGATATTGTATTTGGTGTAAATTATGATATTTGCAAGAGGTTTCCTGAGGAAATGTAGAAGGAATTTGAAATATCTACAATTGGTGAATTATCTTTCATTGTTGGTCTTCAAGTTACTCAGGTGATTGATGTTATTTTCATTTCTCAGACCAAGTATATCAAGGAGATGCTGAAATTTTTTAGAATGGAGATCTATAAACTAGTTAGGACCCCCATGACTACTTGTCATTTAAGCAAGGATGATTAATCTTCATAAGCTTTTAAAAATATCTACAAATCTTATGATAGGTGGCTTGTTGTATTTGACCAATTCAAGACCAAATATTATGCATATAGTTTATTTGGTTGCAAGATATCAATCCAATCCTAAGTAATCTCGTGAGAAGGCAGTAGTAAGAATATTTAGATATTTGAAAGGAACTCTTGTATTTTGATTATGGTACAAGAGGTTTAATGACTTTGGATTGAAATATTTTACTGATGCTAATTGGGCTAGGTGTGCAAATGAAAGAATAAGTACAAGTGGTGGTGCATTTTTTTTAGGAGATAGGTTGGTCTCTTGGATTAGCTAGAAGCAAGATTCAATGTCATTATCTACAATAGAGGCAGAAGTACATTGTAGAGTATCTTGTTGCACACAAGTGTTGCAGATGAAACAAACTCTCATAGATATCAAGGTAATATGTGATGATGTGATTTTTATTATGTGTGCTAACACAAGTGCTAATAATATTTCAAAGAATTCGGTGATGCATTTAAGGACTAAACACATTAATATATGGTACACTTCTTGAGGGAGAAGTTTGTAGAGAAGGATGTCAGATTAGAGTATGTGCCCAAAAAGGATTAGATTGCAAATATCTTCACTAAGGCACTGACAAAGGATACTTTTGAGTATCTCTAGTAGAATGTAGGGGTCATTGTCCCTCCTTCAAACTAGATTCATAAGAGTGGTGCATCCTTCCAGGGGGAGACTTAATGTCTATCTTTTGTCACTTGGATTGATATAGATGTTGCTTTCAAGGGGAGAAGTGAAAGTTGTGGTTTTCTAGTTGGAGCAAAATTGTTGCAGAGATGAGATGTCCTTGACAAGGGGAAGAATTGTTTTGTGTAGTAGTTAGAAGATTATAAATGTGGGGAAAGTAATGTTGTTAGAGATGTACCTAGAAAGAGGAGAGTTATTTTGAGTTGTAGTTAGAAGTTTTTCAAAAGGGGATTATTGTTTCATCTATTGTCCTTGATATCCAAGGGAAGAGAAATACAATACAATGGAAGTTTCAAATGAAGAGAAATATAAGTTTTATTTGTTTTTGGTTGTCGTTAGTATGGCCATCAATAACAAAGGGAGAGATTTCTAGCAATGTGTGTTTAGTATTGTCATTGATGTCAACTTGATGGAGAGTTGTATGTGTTTAATGTTTTCTTTGATGTCAACCTGATGGTAAGTTGTGTTGTATGTTGTATGGGAAGTTAAAATATGCAGGAAAGAGTATTTGAGGTCTGATATGCAAGAAAGAGTATTTAAAGTCTGATATGCAGAAAAAATTATTCGAAGTCTGGTAGAGGTTGTGTATTAGATGATCAAATATTGCTCTGATGTCTGGTGGTAATGGAAGTCAGTATGTGGTATATATATAAGATTGCAAGTATGAGAATCTAGTATGTGCAGGAAAGAGTATCTAAATTCCTGATGCGAGAATGTTTCACATTTCTCCCCATAAGAAGTTGGTAGCTTGCAAATTGGAATTAATATGTATAGTTTTTTAGACTATCTTGTTTTCAAGTCCACAAAAGTTCAAAGGTTAAAGTTATGTTTTGTTTTTTTTACAATGAGGTTGGATGTCAAGAATGGTTTAGGACTAGTCCATATAATGTTTTGTATTGGTGTTTCAAGTTGTTTGAGTCGAGTGTGGATTGACATGGATTATGTATGGATCAAATGTGAAGTCAATGTGATGCGAATTTGGAAGAGCAAAAGTGTGAGTATCTGAGTTTGACAGAGTTTGTTGTAGTGATTGATCAGGAGATCCTACATCTTTTCAATTCATCAATTCCTTGTGTCTACGAGGAGACAGTGAGTTCATTTGGTAGCTTGTACAAATTTGTATCTTTCCCTAAGATCATGTGTCTAATTTTTTCAAGTCCTTTGTATCTTCCCCTAAGGTTGTGCACCTTATCCTATAGATCCTTTCCAAGAGCAGTGAGCTCCTTGGCTCGTGGTCTAAATCTTTGTAATTTATTATTCATATAATGAGTCTAATTCTCACTTTGGTTTTTCTCTCATTAGGTTTTCCATATAAAAATATGGTGTTCATGTGTTTGTGTTTTCATTGCAATATCTTTCATTGATGGTTAGTTTGATAAAGATAATTGATAAGTGTTTGTGACAAAAAAAAGGTTTAAGATTTGGTTAAGACTGATGATGCCCCTTCCCCACCCCCCATTCAGTCTCAAGTTGTGTTCAATAGAAGTGCCACTCCATCCTTATACATTCAAAATGTGCTTTGATACCATTGATGAAAGGTACTCCCCTTACAAACTCAAACAGATAATAGAAAGAGAGAAATAAACAAAACAATGCTTTGACTGATAATACTTGAGGATGATTACAAATGATCATATGCCTTGATTATATAGGAAAGAGTTGAGGAGGTCAAAACAACTACCTTTGACACAAAAAATAAATGCATGATGCAATATAATAAATGCCTAAAGAAAATATTAAATAATGAGATATCACCTATCTTCTAGAATGTCACTTAACATGATCCTATGAACTTTATTAAATGACAAGTTAAAAAATGTAACTTTATAATAACTAACTAAACATTTATTAAATGATAAATAGAAAAAATTAACTTTATGATAACTAACGATATTCTCAATTAATGATGCTTTCCTTAACATTGTTGAAGAATGTGCCTGCTTCCTTGAGTGCAAACGTTTCTCCCACACGTGTTTCTTTTCCTACACGTGATACCCTTCATGTGCACTTTGTTGCGGGTGCAGTGAATGGATCACCTCCTACAGATCAAGTTGGATCCCCCTCACCTGACCAGAATCCTGCCTCCCATGTGCAGCTTCTTGACCGCCCTATGTGCTCTACACCATCGGGGGTTGTGGGGGCGACGGTGCCTTTTGTGCCTGTAACTAAGGATTTTGCTAAAGATGACACCTCGTTCTCTTCGTCTTTTGGGTTTTTTGTCACTTGTAAGGATTCTGAGGGGCCAGTGGAGTCTTTTTCCAAGATTGTGTCCAAGTTGACTGTGGTTGTGAATGGACATAGGGTTGCTTTGGCTCTAGTTCCAGTGTGTGGCTCTATTTCTTTCATGCTTTCTTCTAAGGTTGAAGGGGATTTGGTGAACAATACTGATGTCTTTAAATCCCATGGAATGATTTTTTGGTTTAGGGGATTCTGTCCTAGCCTTCCTCAACTGTATGACTGGGTTTCACAAAAAATGGGAGCCAAAACTATCAGGTATTGTTCATATCTTTCCAATGGAAAAAGGGTTTTTCATTGCAAAGTTTGATAATTCTGAGGATCAATCTAAGATTTTATGTGACTACATTTTTTGATGGGAGGATGACATATTTGTGCTTATGGTCAAGCCTTGGCACACCAATTTTAATCCTTTATCTCAAGTATTCAGTAAGATCCCTATATGGGTTAGGCTCCCTAATCTTCCCTTCATCTTTGGCAAGATTCCATCCTTGAGGAAGTGGGTGAGGCTTTAGGGGATTTTTTGATGTTGGATCGTGATTCTTACAACATATATCAATTTAATTTTTCTCGCATCTTAGTTGAACTTGACACCTCGAAGGGTCTACCAGCTGAAATCAAAATTGAATCAACCTTGGGATCTTGGATCCAGCAACTTGACTACGAGGGTATTCCTTTTAGATGTCAAAAATGTTTTAAGACTGGTCACATTTCAGCCAAATGTAGCTTTGATTCTAAGAAGAAGAAATATTCTCCTTCTTGGTGGAAGGGTGCCTCTACCAAACATTACGCAGTTCTGAAATGCGCCTCTCAACATAGGATGGAGGTTGATCCTAAAATAGGTAATAAAGTGCCTACTATTAAGGAGGACAATTCATGTCTGGATTTACCTCTTGTTTCTCCTACTGCGTCAAGTGTGATTTCTCCGGCTGGGTCTGTTGGTCCTAACTGCCCTTCTGCTGGATCTGGTCTTGCTCTTTCTTTGTTGGATGGAGCTATTATTTCTTCTTGTGGGTCTAAGGGTGTTGGTTCATATGGCCCTGTTGGTGCTTTGTTTACTGCTAGTTCTGGTTTGGTTGATTCATTAATTATTAGCTCTTTGGTTGGGGCTAAAGTTGGCCCTGTGTTGGTTGTTTTGTTGGATGATTCTTTTCCATTGTTGGGTGTTGGTTCTTCATCTTTGGATTATTTGTGTTGTCATGATGATGTTGCTAGAGTTAAAGAAGGGTGGATCACAATTAAAGGCATAAAATCTAAGAAGTCCTCTCCTTATTTTGATATGACCCTTCGGTCCCATAAGAAGGAGACAAAAAGATAGTTCTCTCTTTCCACAGCTGATTACTTATGGATCACCTTGTGATGCTGCGTGGGTGTGTTTTTTCTAGGATCTTTGGGTTTGTTCTTGTGTGTGTCTCTTGGGTTTTTTGGTCTTTTTTTTTGGCTGGTCTGTTGTGTTTTGGGAACTATTAATACTATATCTTTAGTCTCTTTTTTGTACAGAGTTTCGGGGCCCCTCCAAAACCTGCTTTTACCTTAATCAAAAACTTTATGATAACTAACTTATGATGCAAATGCTATTTATTTTCACTTGTAAATGATCTTTATATTTTTCTTTTCTTTTTAATAATTTTTTTCTCTTCGTTTTTCCCTTTTTTTAATTTAAAAAATTGGGTGATGCAAGATTGCTCTTACACTCAGAACTCCCCTGCATCATAAAGACATAATGCCTATGCATCTTCAATTGATTTTATTCAATTGAGACTTGTAGAATTTCAATACCTACAAATACTAAAGATGGAGTTAGGATGGAACTGAACAAATTTGAATGTAGGTTGTCAATTTTCTTATTTTGTTCTTTAAACGCATCCATGTCCCTTCCATATTTTTTTCTTTTTCATCAATAAAGCCACCATGAAATCTTAAATACGTAAAATCTAATTGTCAAGTGTGTTTTTCTAAGGATTTTTATTTGGTGTAATATTTTGGTTGTACTTCTTATGTACCATTTTCTAATGATAGTATTGTTGTTAGGAGACCCCCTTGATCATCCTTCCTCAATATTATTTTCATTTTGACCTTTACAAATAATCATTTGAAGTGATTTACTCTTCCATGTAACCATCTTTGTCAACCACTTTAGATTTTTCTATTTAATATCCCTCTCTCTTCCCTTTTGAAAATCTATAATGGACTACCTCAAAGAAATGGTAGTAGATTTTCTTCTAGCAGAATGTGGTTAGGAAGATTCAATGTATAGGGAGTGATGCATAAGCATCTTACGAGTCGAAAAGTCTTGTGTCAACTGAAAATTTATTTATTTTATTTTGTTTTAGTTGCCTCTATAATGATTTATATGATGTAGTTTTATTTATGACGTGTTGATTGTTTAGAATTATAATTTTGCGCATGTATGTGAACCGCCTCACAATAAGTGCTTAGTAATTATGCCCAAAGCCTCTCTTAGGAATAGTTTATTAAATCTAAGGATTACTTCTCCCACCATTAGGTGCATTTAATTTTTCAACCCAGGGACATATACTTGAAATGGTATGGCACAGTGTGTGCACTAAGTCCCACAAAAGAGTCATTCCACTTATGCTGCAGGAAGGTAAAATGCATGAAATAAATCTACACTAGAGCTGTAGAAAAGTAAACACACTTACTCCTTACTAAAATGAATGTTGGAAATTGTAAACTCTCCTTAATCCTATCTTTTCAACCTAAATGATTCACTATAACTACCCTTGCAAGTGTTGCAGGTTCATTCACAAAGTACAATGTTGCAGGAAGAAACTGTAATCTTCTATCTAAAATGCTAGGAATGCTAAAAGTAAATCTACTCTACTCTATTCTAATCCACCTTCCAAGTGTGTCCCCTTGGTCTCCTTTTGCTAATCTACTAACACAGAAGGTAAACCAAAAATCACTTCATTATATTTCAAGAACTGATTACATAAGAACAATATTTAAAACTAGAAAAATAACTTGTTGTGCAAGATGCAACAATGTATTCCCAAAAACTTCTGAACTTACAAACTAAAAGTCAAATCCCTATAAATAGAGGATCGACACTTTATTCAGAAATAGAAAAATAAAATATCTGACTGAAATCACGCCAGAGAAGAAAGGGAAACGTAACAGCCCACGACATGTGCAATAAAGTTTGGGCAACCAATTCAACATGATGATGGGTGCAGAGGGAATATAGCAGTGCTACATTCCTGCATTTCTGGAACAATGGCTCCTCTTTTGTAGTAGTTATGTCTTCTAGTGCCATGATGGTTACCCGTCGCAGTTGGACCTCAACATTCTCTTTAAAATCTTGTCGATCAAGCTGCTCCTACTTCCTGGCAGGTTAGTTATCATGCAGAAATATTCATACAAGTAAACTTAATCAAATTGATCCAAATATTAGAACACGCATTTTGATAGCTATATGAAGTATTGCAATATATATATAATATTGGAAAAATATGACATAACTATCTACCCATGGGTTTGACGGTTCTAACTGTACTTTAAAACAATTTCAACTGATTATAAGCCCACAAATGTTTCGGTAATACTTAAAACAGATTATTAAGATCAATATAATAGAGACAATAAATGGTCACATCATCTACCCCCTGGTAAGTTGAATGCTTGTCCTCAAGCATTGCATCTTCTGGTAGTTACTCAAAAATCACCAACCTCTGTCCTTCCTCACCTCTGTCTCTTGAAAGTGTAATAGAATCCTCTTGTCTTCTCCCAGACATCCATTCTGTGATCCTCCTGCAGCCAGTCAAGCCTTTTAGCATTGATGTCATAAAGGAGCCAAAGGAGCATAGGTGGATGCATGGTAAGTGGACACCAAATTTCTTGTCTAATTTGTCTACCCAACTGCATGTACTTCGGTGCTTTGTGAATGGCTGCTTGGAGGTTGATAGGGTCGTGTGGCTCTGACCTCTTAAATGCTTCTGGTAATCTGCTGCACCTGCTTCTGGCACAAGCCAGGGCTCTCTGAAAGATGAAGTAAGACATGTCGTCATACTCTGCATAGACCTGTGTTCTGATCCCAAATATTTTCTTCCTTTTTTCCTCTTTGACTTTTCCATAGGTCAGATTAAACCAATCTCTAAGGAGTACATCTAGATTTTTTCTCTCTACCCTCAATGGCAGTGGTTGTGTTTTCTCTTGATCCCTGTAATTTTCTAGTTGTATGTCATAATTGGCCTCATTGTGCATCCAGGACATTAATGCCCTCAATTGCACACCCTATTTAAAGTAGAGGGTTCCTCTCAGTTTCTATAGGGATAATGAAGTTATGCATATACAGTTCACAAAGTAAGTTTTGCTATCATGAGGGAAGGGTCTTGTATAGGCCATAAAATTCTTGAGTTGTTTTAAACTCAGAGTCTATGTCTTTAAGGGTCATCATTAATTAGAATAAGAGGAACTCTTCTTTCAAACAGATGGCATAAACCCTAGGTGGTGGCCTACAAGTGATTATTTGATCAGCCAACTTAAGGGCATGATCCATCTTTTGTTTTTGTCTTGCCAATTACTCCTTTAAATCTGCAATTTCCTCCCCTTGCTCTGTTATTACCATCTTCATTTTTTTTCTCTTCTCCCCATAAGGTTGTTGTCAAAATATACTTATTATATAATCCAAAGAGAAGCATCTGCAAAGTGTTTGGGCCACAATCTTCTTCCTGGTTATTTTGCCTCCGCTGTTCCTTCCATTATTGTTCTAAGAAACTTGTTAACTAGGTTCTTTTATAGGGAACTAGAGCAGTCTCTGAGCAGGCTGACTAACAAGTTATTGAGTCATCCTCCTCATTATTGTCTAAGATATCCTGATGAATTTCTTGGGGGTTATTTTGGCATACATCAGGTTCATCTTCACATATCTCTTTTGGATTTTGAGAAATGTCTGGAATTTCAGACTGATTTGGGGAATCATCCAGAATAATTTGTACATGAGGCTCTTCATCAGATTGCTTGGGGGAAATGGATTGGCTTTCTAAGGATACTTTAGTGAGTTGTCCTCTCATTCTAGGGCTTCTTTTCACAGGGGTTTCTTCAGTCTCCACAGCCTTTTTCTTAATAACCTTCTTTGGTTTCTCTGCTACAGCAGTAATTGCTGCAGGAACTGACTTTCTTTTCTTCCCCTTTGAGGCTGTAGGGTTTTGTGTCTTGGCTGCAGTAATGGAAGTCTCTCCCTCTAATTTTTTTTTTCCTTTTGTTTGGGTAGAATTAGGTACATTGCTCATATGAGCAGGCAAAGGCATACTTTCTTGCATATTTTCATTTTCTATCCCTTGGGTGTCTTTCTCAACAGTTGGGCCAATGGGTATTGCATCATCATGGCTAGATTGCACACTAGGGTCAACCTGAGGTTACAGGATTTATGCTGGAAAAATTTTGACCATGGAAAAGGAGAGACATCCCTAAGAGATTTCTCTATTAGCAATTTGATTAGGGCATGGTGGGTGACAGAATTGACATTTCCTTTTTGGGTTTCCTCAGCACTGATGCATAGCATATTGTACAAGAAATTGAGAACATTCATTGGAAGATTATGCCTTACATAACTAAGTAATTTAAAGTGATGTGCGTGCAAATTAGAAAATCTTCCTTCATAGGTAAAATACCTGATAATATGCATGGCCAATTCATTATATGGCAGAGGGATAGACATTATTTTGCACCCTTGCCTAGTAATCTCCAGAGGAGGGTCACTCGGTAGGGTAAACTGGGCCCTAGTTGATCTGACATTGTGCACATTGGGGTAGTGCTCCCCGACCGTTGGTAACATGGTTACTTCTGCTATACATTCTTTTGTGGTGACCACTGTCAATCCCCATACTATTGCTTTCCCTTCCTCAAATGTATTTGCAAATTCAGTTGTTGCGTCTTCATCAAACTCTGTTAGTTTCAAGAAATATCCTAACCAGTCACATGAATTAAACCTCCTTAATGCTTCAACATCTAAAAGTAAAACACCATGTACTACTGGCTCATGTCTTTGCAACTGCCCTCCCATCTGTGCTTGCTAATTTTTTCAATTTGTCTACTCTACAATCGATAAATGCCTTATTCCTTCTTGAGTTTCAGACTACTCATTTAAAACTATGGACCTTCTTTTGTATTCCTCTGTTATTTTTAACGTGAACAATGATGGTGTGTTTTAACAGGAGAAATTATATCTCTTACTATGAGTTGCCACATAATTTAATTGTAGGTCACATCAAGCCTGAAAATCAGGGATAATTTGTGAATAAAGGTACGACAGTTGTGCGATATAGCAATGGGATTTTAATGAGACAAGGGCAAAGTATAGATTTGAGGTGACGTTAAATCTTTTAGGAGTAAATAGAAATGACATTTTAGGAATTAGTACACTTCCCTTCCCCCTAAGAAACATTGACAAGTGTCCCCACTTGGCATATTTGGCATGAGGTATGGAACTGGCTTAATGTCGTAATGATACATTTATTGCAATACTAGATATAATCATCAAAATCTATGTGCTAAAAATGAAAAAAAAAATTGCAAAGCTTATACATGTCATTCGATCATTGCACGTGCCAGAAAAAGGTGGCAAGATTGGAACGATGGTGGCGGCAGCATGCGTCAGCGCACTTGGCTCTTATTGAAGCAAAGAAGGGGAAAATGGTGATGACGTGGAAGGTGGATGGGTGGAAGATAAAGAAATAAAATGAGCTGGAAAGAAGAATTTAGAAAGTGAGTGGAGAAGTGAACTTCATGTAAACAAGAAGTTTTTATTATGGACATGCTCAAAGGAATTCTATTGAAAGGCTTCAGGAAGAAGGTTTGCACCCTCTACTGTAGGAAGTGTTACCTGTTACTCTTTTGAAAATTGTTTTTGGAATTGTTGCAAGAAGTCTTCTTTTTTCAGGCTGGTGAAACAACTTTAGTCGATGTCCGTTGACTAATAGCTTGAATTTTACTGGGTCAATTATGGTCAATTGGATGGCTCCATTGGTGAAGACATGGTTTATTTCATATGGGCCCAGCCATCTTGTATGCACATTGCCCGGTATTTCTTTGAATCTGGAATCATACAGTAATGCCCAATCGCCAACATGAAACTGCTTGCTCTTAATATGTGACTCATGCCACTTTTTCCTTTGCTTCTAGACTGTTTTAGTGCGCTCCAGGGCATATTTGCGCATTTCATCCAAGGAATTGAGATGCAGCAATCGCTCTTTTTATGTTGCAAGAAGATCAATATTTAACTCCAGTGTTGTCTGCAAAGTTTTGTGTTCAAATTCAATGGGTAGCAATGCTACTTTTCCATATAAAAACTCAAATGGAGTGAACCCTATGGTGGTTTTCCAAGTTTTTCTATATGCCCAAATGGCTTCTGATAGTCTGTTGCTCCAATCTCGACAATGCAAATGAACTATTTTTGTTAAGATGGCTTTAATTTCCCAATTTGTAACTTCGGCATGTCCATTGGCCTGAGGATGATAGGGGCTTGACTTTCGATGTCTAATATTATATTCCTTCATGAGATCTGTTATCATATTGGAAGTGAATTGATCACCTTGATCAGTAACAAGTTCTCTTGGTACTCCATATCTAGTGAAAATTGTCATACAAAAATTCTGCAACCTTATGATCTCGGGCATGCTTCATGGCTTTTACTTTGACCCATTTGGTCAGATAATCAGTGCACACCAAGATGTAGGACTTCCCATTGGATGGAGGGTCTATTGGACCAATGAAGTCCATGCCCCATTTGTCAAATGGTGTTACCACCACCTGTGGATTGAGGGTCATTTCATCTGATCTTGTTGATCGGCCCATTCTCTGACATTTATCACATTTCCTTGTATAACTAGTTGCATCCTTGTGAAGTGTAGGCCAGTAGTAGCCAATTGTTAAAATCTTCAAGACTGTCCTTTTTGCTACAAAGCATCCCCCACATGGCTCATTATGACATGCATGGAGAATTTTATATGTCTCATCTTCTCGCACACATCTCCGCATTACTTGGTCAAGTCCAGTGTAAAATAGTGTGTTATCAATCCAAGAGAAGTGGAAGATTTTCTCTACAAGCAGTCTCTTATCCTTATAAGAGAAATGTGTGGCCATTTTGTTAGCTGCAAGGTAATTAGCTATATCAGTGTACCACAAATTTTGGACATCAATATGAAATAAATTCTCATCCGAAAATGCGTCATCTATCAAAGTAGTATCTTCTTCAGCATGGTGGATTCTGGATAGATAATCAGCTACCACATTTGCCTTCCCTATCTTGTCAATGATGGTAATGTCAAATTCTTGTAAAAGAAGAAGCCATCTTGTTAGCCTACCTGTGATGGCAGGTTTGTTCATGAGATACTTAATTGTTGCATGGTCAGGATGAACAAAGATGGGATAACCAGTTACATAATGGTGTAATTTGTTCAGAGCATAAACTATTGTTAGTAATTCTTTTTCAGTCACTATATAGTTTAATTCTGGTCCATGGAGGCTCTTGTTGATGTAGTAAATTGCATTTTCAAGGTTACTAGACTTTTGTCCTAAGATAGCACCTACTGCATAGTCAGAAGCATCTATATGTATGTGAAATGGAAAAGACCAATCAGGGCCCCTAAGTATTGGTGCAGTTGTCAAAAGTCACTTGAGCTGCAGGAAGGATTCATCACAGTCCTTTGTCCAAGTAAATTCGGCCTCTTTGGTAAGAAAACTATACAGAGGACTAGCTATTTGACTAAAATTTTGGATAAACCTCCTATAATAGCCAGCATGTCCTAGGAAAGATTTAACATCTTTTTGCTTAGTAGGGATATGTAGTGTGAGAATTACCTCTATTTTTTTAGGGTCTACATGGATTCCAGCTTCGAAGATAAAATGTCCCAGCACTACACCTTCCTACATCATCATAAATAATTCCTCACTATTGAGAGACAGGTTGTGTTCTTGACATCTGATTAGTAATTTTTTCAATTTATTAAGGGCTTCCTCAAAGGTAACACCAAATGTAGTGAAGTCGTCCATGTATATTTCCATACAATCATGTGATATGTCAGCAAAAATGATGTTTACAGCTCTCTGGAAAGTAGTTGGTGCATTGCATAAGCCAAATGGTAATACAAAATAAGCATATGTGCCCCAAGGGCATGTGAATGTGGTCTTCTCCTGATCTTCTAGAGCAATTTTGATCTGATTGTAACCGTTGTATCCATCCAGAAAGGAGAAGTACTTCTTACCAGCCACAGTGTCCAGAACTTGATCAGTAAATGGTAAGGGAAAATGATCTTTCTTTGTGGCATTGTTCAATTCCCGTTAATCCACACATATTCACCATTTACCTCCCTTCTTAGGTACAATGACCAAAGGTGATACCCACTTTCTATCAGAGATTGGATAAATGAAGCCAGCATCTAGTAACTTTTGCAATTCAGTTTTGACTATTTCTCGCAAGGCTGGGTTTATTCTTCTTTGAGGTTGATGGAGTGGTAGACTTCCATAATTGATGTAGATCCTATGGGTGCAAAGTTTAGGGTTCATACCTAGCATATCTCCATAATCCCAAGCAAAGGATTTTTCATGCTTACGTAGGAGTTTAGTTAATAATGCCAATTGTAGTGGTGGCAACTTGTTGTTTACATGGAGATTGTGACCAAGGGAAATTTCCACAGTGGTTGTTAGCTCTACCATTGACACTTCAGGTACTAGGCTTGTAGCTACTTCACATGGCAGTAATTGATTGATTATCTCAGGGCTTGCTGGAAAGACACAGTCCTCATAGGTAAAACGTTGTAAAATAGAACTTTTGGAAACATATTTTTCTACTACACACTCATTGGTAAGAATACTTTGTATCACGTCATCTTCTTCTTGCATTTTCAAAAAATATTGTCTGTGTAACATCATGGTCTGAGCAACAGATTTTAGCTCTTCTTCCTCATCCCCCAAATCTGTCCAAATAGGATCTCCCAAGTCTGGCTAGGGTTGGGCAGGAGGATACAATGCTAGCTTCATTATAGCTTGACCATTTGAAATTGTCACGCTTCCTGATCTGTAACTAGTTTTAGCATCAGTGGTGGCTAACCATGGTCTCCCTAGGATGACTGGATAGCCAGCAAAGTTTACTTTAGGTGATAGGATGAGAAAATCAGCAGGGTATTCCCATGAATCCAAGGTGACTACTATATCCTCTATGAGACCATCTGGAGTGACAGTTGAACTATCAGCAAGTTGTAACACTGTTGGAGTTGTTCTCAAGCCCTCTATACTTAACCTATGCATTGTATCTTTGGTCATTACAATTATGACTTCTCCCAAATCAACTAAAGAATTTTTTGTAGACTGTCCATTAATTATCAAATCAACTACTGGGCTTCCAGGGTCTGAATACTTGGGTATAACTTGTTAGAAACACTGTGAGGGGGGGTGAATCAGTGTTTGTCAATTATCTTTATTTCAGCAACTTGAAACTTGAATCAAATAGATAAAAAATGAAACATAACACCATAACACATAACACAAGATATGTTTATGGGGAAACCTTGATCAGAGGAAAACCCTAGTGGGAATTAGTACCCACAAATGATTATACTAGTCTTATGAACTTGTTAAGCTTCTTTTTCTCTGTTAGGAGTAGTCTTTACAATGAAAGTACAATGACCATGGTAGGAGTCTTTACAAAAACCTTGTTAAAGGTGAATGGATCACTACCAGAGCTCACTGCCCAATAGGATGAAGGCTACAACCTTCAGATAATAGATATACAGTATATCAAAAGATGAATTGTTGCTCTGACACTGTTGTCTCATCAGTTTCGTTTATGCATTGATGCTCTAATCCCTCAAAGAGATTTATCTTGTACTGATTTGGTGTACTATTCTTATGGATATCTTTTCTGCATATTTTCCACTCTTTCACTTAATACAAAATTGCATGTTAAGTATATATACATGCCTGATTAGACATGACCAAAAACAAGACCTTAGTCAGCCCAAAAACAACATACACAACGCTTCCAAATGAATTGTCTTAAGCATGTTTACATGAGTGTTAAAGACATAATTACAAACATTTTACAATAGGTGCATGGCCTTTACAAAACAAAATATTATACGCTAATCAAAATCTGAAGTCGGCTTCATGCTCTATTTTTTGAACTGCTAGTGGCACTTGAACTTGTTGTGTCTTATTCATACTTTCATATCTTACCATGTGTGTATATAATAAGCATAATAACATATCATATGGCTTATGTATAAAGGCACATATTCTGACTCAATAGTACACACGTGCATTGGTGCACTGATCAACTGTATATCTCTGTTATGTTCTGATTTCTATACTTAGCCAAATTCAGTTCTTCAAAGTTGTGAACCTACTTGTCAAAACTTCATATGACTTTGTTGCCAAAATGAGTGTCAACTTGCCAACAATCTCCCCCTTTGTCATTAATGGCAATAAAGGAATGTGGCCAAGTTACATATACTTTGACTAACGAACAAAAATTGTAAGTTTACTGTACATGACATCATACTTTCGGCTATATTTTACATATTCCTTTAAATATACACTACTCTCCCTTTGACATTAATGAAAAAGGTGCCAAAAATTAAATTCCCTAAGTACTTACTCTGAGTATACATCTGGGTATGCAATCTGAAGATTCTTGATTTCTTGCTGCCAGAATGCCTTGAGTGC
This sequence comes from Thuja plicata, assembly GCA_018584345.1. NCBI lineage: Eukaryota > Viridiplantae > Streptophyta > Pinopsida > Cupressales > Cupressaceae > Thuja > Thuja plicata. Next base: position 929,402 of record MU224286.1, on the reverse strand, counting down.
ATCAATAGTCTCAAGATGGGTGCATAATGCATATGTGAGCTTCTCCATCTTTGTCAGATCCATGCAGGGGTCTTGATCATATGTGAAAATGGTTGCATCTATATGTTTGATGTTCTCATTTAATACAGCTAAGGAGGGCGCAAGTGCATTTCTTAGTTGGGTTTGCCTGGTCCTTCTCTTGTTGATCTTTATCTTGGCTTTTTCAATCTTGTCTATCTTGTAGGAATTGACAAATGAAAATCCACATAACCCAAATACACCTGCATGCAAATCACATGTTACAGAGAAGAAGCACGAGAATGAAAAAGTAGAACTCAGAGATGCTCGACAGAAGAGTCAAAATATTGTTCCCTAAGTTATGAAAGAAACATTACAAAGTTCAGCCTATAAAGGTGAACAAACCCTAAATAGAAAAACTAGGTTGCGCAATATAATTAATATAAAATATTAATTATATGCACCTAAGAGACAGCTTAAATAAAAAAAGAGTAATGAAACTACCTAATTACTCTAACACCCCCCCTTAAGCGAAGCTCAGGAGGTAAGCTAACCTAGCAGAGCTATGAAAGCAGGAAAAGTGGGTCCCGGCAACAAGGCCTGATCAGGTACCCAATACAAGGAAATCTCTGTAAACCAGAGACAAAGGAGAAAACCCAGAGGGAAAAACTCCTCTCCAAAAAGAGATATAAAAGCAAGCAAAAGACAAAGAATGACTTCAAGAGACTCTCTCAAAGCCATGAGTACAATGTGTGCTGCCAACCCCCCCGAGAGAGAGGGTCGAGGCTCCAAAGCCCCCAAGAATGAAAGAACCCCTGGATCAAAGAACAACCCACTGTGACTCCAATGCAAAGGAGTGAAAGACAGTGAGCAGTGAAGAGGTAATCTTGAAAGATGGGGTGTCACTGGAAGGCCAAGTTGATTCTCAAAGGAGTAGACACGAGGATCCTAAAATGGAGTCCCCAATGCAAGTGGTATGATAGGTGCGCTGACACTATCATGAGAGAGGAGATGAGTGTCCTCTGTAGAATCCTCAACAACTGCACCTGGTGGCTTGATGAATGGAGCTGGAGGGTCTGGCAGTGTTGAGGAAGAGTCATGTTGAAGAGAAGAAACCTCAAAAAGATGTGGTGTGGCAGTCACAGCAGTGGTCTCAGGAACAACACAGAGGTTCAAGTGACCTGACTGCACCACATGATGCTCTCGCGGAAGAGGAGATCTGAGCTTTGATAATGGAAATGGTGGATCAAAATGTGTGAAGGTGTAGAGACGGGTGGAATGATCAACTGTCCCTATAGCAACAATGCCTTTTGTCGCACTATCCCTAATGAGGGTTGAATCTGTCGTGAACTCAACTGTCTTCCCTGGCCCACTGAGAGTAATCTGATGAATCGAGAGAAGGTTTATAGATAGAGATGGAACATACAATACATCATTGAATGTGCCATCCTAAATGCTTACAGAACCTTTCCCACAGACTATCATAACAGTGTTGTTCCCCATGAGAATGTGGGGAATAGGAGAAGCCTCAAGAGAAGAGAAGATCTCTGGAGAAGATGCCATATGGTGAGAAGCACCTGAATCCGGTATCCAAGGGACCTATGAAGGGGATGCAGCAGAAGCCTAGAATGCATGACCCTTTCCAAGATCCTGTCCAGCTTAAGAAGATGTGGCAAAAGATTGAAAAGCAGACCCTTGTGAGCCAGAAGAGGATGGAGAGGAAACAGTGCTCTTCTGAAGGAGAGCTTGCAAGGCCGCAATCTGTTTCTCATTACCATCAAACTTCTTTTGATAGAAAAGTGACTCATCATGAGTTCCCTTCTAACAATAGGAACATGAGGGTTTGTCAGTCTTTGATTTGTCCTTCTAAGGAGTAGATGGTGGTGCCTATTTATGTTCTAGCTTCCGTGAAGATGAGTGGGCAACCAAAGTATGGCTCATAGAGCCAGAAGCACTATCCAGCTGTTGAATCTTTGACTGCTCTCGAGTCAATCAATCAAAGAAGGTCTCAAAGGAAGGCATAGTGTGCCGAGGGCCCAAAGCATCCATAGTGGAATAGAAGGTGGAGGAGAAGATTGAAAACTATCCGCGAAGCATTGAGAGTATCAAAAAGATACACTCATTATCTGACTTGGTCTTCCCACATCCCTGTAAAACTGAACGGAGAGAATTGAACTTCATCAAGAAGTCCTTAATGGTGGAAAAACTATCAGGAGACAAGGATGTCAACTCTGCATTAAGCTGAAGTGCCCTAAACTCATTAATGGTGCCAAACAAATCTGCAAACTTGTTCCACATAGCCCGAGTGTTCAAATTCTCCAGGTGAAACAGGAGACTGTCAGAAACATTCAGTGCCAGTAAGCCCATGGCTTCATCCATTTTATTTCTGTGTTGAAGAGCATCAAAAGGACACTGCAGAATAGGTTGGTTCTCATCTAGACACGACCATAAGCCGTGTGACATAAGCAGCCTGGTCGTGTGAGCTTTCCAGGTGTGGTAGTTATGTGGTGTTAGTCGGGACATTGAAGTGTCCCACATTGAGAGAAGAAGACAGAAGCAGAAGGGTCTTACTGAAGTAAAGTGCAGAAAGGAAAATGCACCCCCCCACAATGTATAATACTATCCCTCGTACACCACAAAATACTAAGAGAGCACAAAAAATGAGAAAAAAACCTGAGTTCCAGAGGCAGAACAAGAGCATAGAAGAAGGTGGACTTTGACTGTAAAATATGGTAAGAAAATGGAAAAATCAGGAAATGAAACCTGTACAAGAGTGACAGGCTCGAAAAGAGCTTTCCAACAATATAAAGAAGTCAAAAATTTGAGTTTGTATGAGCCCTGTAGGACCAAAAAGGCACAGGTACCCCCAAAAACCAAGCTCCCTGGAAAAATTTTGACGTTCAAATGACCGTCACTGTCCACGTGAAAAAATTTTACGCCCGTCGTGCCTATTGCTGAAAAAAAAATTTCCGGTCGCTGGGAAAAAAAAAATTGGTCGCTGACGTCAGCACCGTACCTGCGGGCCGGTGGCTGGCCGCAGGTGGTAGCGGAGACTGAGCGGCAGCCCCGGTGGCTGGTGGGTGGCACGCCGAGCGCGGGCCGGGCCTGGGTGGCATCAGGGTGGCGCACTCCGACTGCACTCTGGCAGCCCTAAAATACCTTCGAAAAAAGTATTTTTTTTAATTTTTATTTTTATTTTTGCCTCGTTTTTTAAGTCGTACGGCCTAGGAGGCAAAAAAAAATTCCAGAGGTCACTGTGACCAAAAATGTCAAACTTTATATGTATTTCGACTCTCCCGGGCCTTCTGAGTGCAATGGCAGAGTCCATTTTGGCTCAAAGTACACCAAAAAAAAAATTCTTTCTACATGCAAAAAAGAAACAAAAAATATCGTCCTACAGAGAATACCAGATCTGAAGGGCAAGCCCAAAACTCTCTAGAGAGAAGAAACTTTTCCACTGTCGACTATGAATCATGACTTCAAAAACCATCAGACCAAGAAGCAGCAGGGAAGCTCTGATACCATGTAGGATTTGACAAATGCAAATCCACAGAACCCAAATACACCTGCATGCAAATCACCTGTTACAGAGAAGAAGCACAAGAATGAAGAAGCAGAATTCAGAGATGCTCGACAAAAGAGTCAAAATATTGTTCCCTAAGTTATGAAAGAAACATTACAAAGTTTAGCCTATAAAGGTGAACAAACCCTAAACAGAAAAACTAGGTTGTGCAATATAATTAATATAAAATATTAATTATATGCACCTA